>MU388241.1:0-181024 GCA_022578535.1 Jackrogersella minutella
AATATTCGAAAAGTCAATATTGATTGATTGAAATGGCGTATTGATCAATACATATTGATCAATGCGTTGATATTATTGAATTGTTTTGAACCCTGCGGAGAGCAGGACACTCCTTTTTTTCTACAGTCAAACCTGGCCATAACGAATTTATTAGTAATAAAAACACGGGTTTGGATTCGTTATGGCGAATATTCGTTATGCAAGGTATTCGCTATGGCCAGGTCTGACTGTATTTCGATTATTGAAAATAATTGCGGCCATTCCGCCCCCAATAATCAAGTGTACTTATATACTTTACAGCTAAGCCCGTTATTTCTTTCAGCTCACAAGATTATGGGCCATCATAAGTTTCGATGCTCTGTTTCAGACAGCTGTTGGGGCTTAGACTGAGGCGGAGTCAGGCGAGCACCTAAGAAGGAGGATGCGGTGAGCTAAGCCTAGAAAGGCTACACACGTAGATAGGATATTGGCAAAGTGAAAAGCATGAAGGTCATTCATCGGTTTGGAGACTTCGAGTTCAAATTGCCACGATTATGTGTCTGGTGATACAACTAATGACTTCGATGTCCATGATCATTGATACGTGGTTATGGGCCATATCGTCATGACCAAGCAACGCTCATGATAGAGGCACTACTTTCAAGCGCTGGGCACTCGCCTCCTACGACAAACCCAATTTTTACATAGCCTCGGATGCCAGCTTCATTGACAATAGGTTGTGGACAGGAATCTTGTCTCCTTCTACCCTCGGTGATATCTCGCACTGATGAGGAGGTCCCAAAAGTAGACGGCTCCTAAGCACTAAATACCTGTGTATGTAGCACGATTATTCATGTCTCAGCATTCATGTGTGAGAGGCTTTGTTGGAAGTAACAGGGAATTGCTCATGGGGGCATCTCTGGTAAGATGTAAGATCGAGTATCGAATTCTGTAGGTCAACGTTACCTAGTCTCCTATTGTATAGTGTGTATATCACTTCCCCTTATTTATCCTAGGTAGTATAAACTCTTAAGGGGTTCTAACATCGCATGCTGGTCTCGAGTAACGGGAATACATATTCGATAGAAATGCCGGCTGCCGATACGAAGACCACTGGCTGATTGCGCTACTAGCTTAATGACAGTTCAAGGGCTTCACCTGCGTGTTCCGCTCTTCAACTGATCTCCAGCTTCATCAGTATTTACTTGTCTTCGATGATCATACGTGTAGAGGTTCTTCCAATCGAGAGGGCTTTCATTAATTTAGGCCATAGTCCCTTGGCTGATAATACAATAGTCTGATCCAAGTAACGCCAATATCCCTTACCTATCCGTCCGATGCCTAGGTATTTATGCCGTCTACCCAACGCCAATATGAGCCAAAAGTCTCTATATAGTATTTTACTACAACTCGGTGCTCCGTTTCTGGATACGCAACTTCACGCTTGTAAGCTTACCCTCGGCGGTGGTCAGACGCCGAAGAAGTGATTTGCAATTGGCAACAAGTGGCACCGTTTTCATGCCCTGCATCATAGAGTGTAGTTGCTGGAGCTGCAAGCCTGCCAATGCTCGCATCAGCGCCCTCCATTCCTCCGGCGAGTCAATTTCGTATTCGCCCACTACCGTCTCCCGAACATCGTTTTCCCTGCTCGTCTCGAACCCGTAACCTTGGAAATAGTCGTCCTGACCTTCTTGTACCCCTTGATCGACGTGACTTGCTGTCGAACGTGAAAGGGGCGTCAAGTCGTATCTGCCGTAATTATAGTACGAGCTATGGGCGCTCGTTAAGTCGTTTTCGTGGGGGTATTTTTCCGCGATGATCTGGCATGTGCTCGCCAGACAGGAGAATAGAAGTGCTAGTATTGTCATATTTTCCATCTTTGACGTGCATAAAGAGCAGCAAAGCATTGCCCCTGCGTGGCTCAATGTCTCTTTTATTGAGGCTAAGATGGAGTCTAGCGAGTGGCAGCTTGATATGCTGTCGGGATTATCGCTGGGTGATTCTAGCACGTCCAAAAGCAAGACGACACGCGCTAGGCATCTGCACTGTAAGTCGGAAGTGATGCTCGTACCGTCTATAGATAAGTTTCGTTCGCGAAAATTTCCTCTTTTGGGAGGTGGCTCTTGTTGGTTGAAGTTGTTGTTCTGATTTTGAGTACTTTCTGGGGTAATGATATGTGGCGTACATAGAGAAGAAGCCCCGATAACCTCTGGATCATCCTCTACTTCGCTCCCCGGCAAGGCTGTTATAATGTGTCCTGAGTCCCCATGACTCACTGGTGACCGAATCCAGCTACTCATATCTATATCATCTTGGAGTAGTGTCGAGAGAGGATTGGGAGGTTGTAAAGGGGGAGTTTTCCGTGAGGAGTCAAGACTGGGATCTATAGATCCAGAATTTGTCCCAGGTGTATGATCTGGCGTGTTATAGTGCGGGAGTGATTCTTGTATGGTTTTATCTTGGTGTCCTTCAAAATCCATTCCTTCAGGCATCGTCCAATTCTCCGGAGCGGACGTGCTGGGAAGACACTCGAAGGCATCCTGCCCCGCATCTTCGCTGATCCCATTTAATATCCAATCTTGGTCGCTCGTTGACTTTTGCGCCTTCCGGCGATATTTGCCGCTCTCGCCAGGCTTGGCATATCTAATGACCGAGTTTAGGGTTTTACATCGACTGCATCCCGCCTTTGACTGTAGTATGACACTAATATATCAATAACTTTATGTTAGGCAGTGAGGTAATTCCTCGGTCTGTGGGACTGTTTATCTTACCTTCTTTGCACGACAGTGTTTACAGGACTGCGAGGGACTCACACGGACGTTGGCCGGAACGAAGGATTGTCGAATATTCCCACCTCCTCGACTGTCAGGGTCGTGTCTCCAGATGCCAAACATGGTGCGATGTTTGGGAACAGCTAGTAAGGCAAGTTCGCTTCTAGCATATCCCAGAGTATCCAAATTTCAGAGCAGATAGGTCGATATTAAAGCAGAAGTATAGAAAAGGGGTCCTAGCTGCAAGATAAGCTCCTAGTCCAACGTTGCCTAGCTAGCCCATAGTTTGGATCGGCTATCATGCAATACGGAGATGTACATGAGAGAGTCGTATCGCGCTGACGGGGACTAAGGGTGCAGCATAGGCAGTCAGCCAAAAAAGACCATTTCAGTAATAACAGGGCGTCTTTCACATACAGGTAATCAATCCATCGTCATATTGGTCTAGATTTATGCGCAATATAGTACTTTCATTGTATGACCTGAGTGTACAGATCTCGAGATAAAGCACGTCAAATTAGGCAGTCAGCTAAATATCTCATAACTCATAACTGGAGTTCGTAGTACTCCTATTCGTGCATAATCTATTGTATGCATGCACCCTTATCATTTAAGCGATGCGGATGGCTTCAACATACATACAAAAGCATCTATCATTTCTCGTGAGACAAACGCCATTCCAATTCTAACTCCAACATATGGAAAATCCTGTCCAAATATTAGTTTCGTCATTACGCCTTCTTCTAGTACTTCAGATCTCTACTTACTCATCACAAAACATCTAGCCGAAGCATGAACTCATCATCAAAGGTCAAGATCAAGATATCCAGCCGGTGAGTTAGATACACCGTACCCTGCCGACCAACCTTGTCGAGCGTCCATCAAGCGTTGCAGCCTCAATACATGCCAAGGCTGTCGTCCCCTCAGATAGGCCCAGCTGAATGGGGGTTGCAGCTGGCTCGGAACTCAAACCGCGAGCCAGCGTCGAATGGAGTCCCTGGAGGCGGCTAACTTTTCACCGGGAAATCCTTCCAGGGGGTGGAAGCCGAGCCGGTAGATCGCAAATGAACTAGCTAGCAATATGACCTGTCGAGTTAATATAAATATATCTCTTAGGGAATGTAACCTTCCAGGTGGGACTTACTGTTCCTATAACGAGGAGACGGATCTCCCTCAGGGTGTCAAGACGGTAGTTGGGATTTTCGACCCCTTCGGTAAGTTTCAATGGCCGCATGATGAATTACCAATGGGACGTGGGGGACGGGGGGTGTACTGATACTGATAATCCTATAATGTCTTCGTCATCCCAATCGTTTCTTTTCTCTTTTCTTTTTTGTTTGTTTGTTTATAATAATACTAAGAAAGAAGAGAAGTTGGGAAATTTCATATTTTCTTACTTGTGAGATCCTACGTGTGCTTATTAGAAACCTTTAGAGCCCAATTAGGTAAGCCCACGTCGGCAATGACGAAATAGGGAACCACCGGTATCTCTGCCAAGGATTACAGGCTATGGGAAAAAACCCACAAAGATGCATTCTTTTCCATCAACTTTTATGTGGGCGACCATAGAGTCAATATATTCGCTATTCGTCCGCAAATCTCGAAGTCAAAAAGGTCTCTCACTATGGATCGGCCACTGCCAGCCATGGTAAAAACCCGCCGACTGAAGTAAAGTGTTTACCCAAAATTCAAAATACTTTGACCGTCTTGACCAGATACTTGACCCTGAAATGAATACAGCCATTACTACTTCGGGATATGCGGCGCCGGGATCGGGACTGCTCCACCTCCCCAATTGGGAAATCAGCCCGCCTCAGTATATACATAATATGCTATATCTCATGGTCTAATTGCATAAAGAGGAAAAGAAACTCCCTGTCAATCCTTGAAGGATGGTGAACTCGCCAGCACACAATGAATCTAGATTCGTAGGAATCTGGTTGCATCAAAGCTTAAACATGTGCCAGCTTAACCGAGCGAATGAAACCTATATCACCCTTGTGGGGGTCTTACTTAATTAACCCATTCAGCCCGGAGATCCTAGAAAGCCAAGATGGAAGAGTGTGTGCGTGGACGTGAATGGAGACATGACTGCTGTCATGGCCTAAATAACAAGATTTGTATGCATCTTTTCTTGGTTTGGAGGAAGTAGTCCAAAACTCCGAGTATCTCGTATTAGGTATTGGGTGCTTTATGTTTCCTGTGAAACGTAGTCTCGAGCCTACCTATCGAAGGATTCTCCTCCTAGGATCTCATCGTGATCCCTACTTGCAGCTTAGAGCAGAACCATTCTACAGAACCCAACTTAATCTTATCTGCATGTATTACCAAGGTCCACCTTAGATTCAGCCTCGAATGTAACTGCCTTAGCGATGCGGCGAAGGTCCCGTACATTTTTCGCTTTCGCCTGGGCAAACTAAGAGCCGAGACAAATTCATGTAAAGTTCAGGGAGCTTACCCATCCACTTCCCATTGCAAATCACTGTGAAGATACCGTTACTTGTATCATTGTATCTCAAACGTGATATTTCCTCTGATTATGTTCGATGTTCATTATGACGTTTGGAGGGAGCGCTGGTTATAGAGTCAATGATGCTAACTTCCAGTCTGTCTCAAACTGTACAAATCAAAGTCATCATGTTCAGAGTTGCTTAAACATATACCCACTTTACGACAATATATAAATGCAGTAAAAGTCTACGAGGCTGAAAGATCCTGGAACGCGCAAGTCTTCTCGGTTTTTATAGGAGTCATACATATAATATGAGAAGCTATCACATAGTATCTTATTACGTTATGTGAATGTTACGCGTGCTTACCTAGTAGCCTGCGTATATAGGATTACGAGGTTACTATCAAAAGTTCAAATCGCTACTCGGGACTCCAAAAAAGCTACATCCTCCAAACTCGTGCACAAATTTTGATATCTTTTATCTTGAGCCAGTATCGGCGACTCAGAGAGCATACCGGTGTTGCTCCTTCATATTCTATTCGAGGAAAAGATGCCGATGTATAGCGAACCATCCCACTCGCCTCGAAGTACCACCAAAGCTTATATTATCTCGGCGTCTTTTAATTCGTTACCGACAGTATCATCTTACCATGTGTTTTCCAAGTCTGGACTCCTAATCTATTCGTACATAAACAATCAAGGGCCACTATGCCTTTTTAACTAGTACATAGCAACATTCCATTATGATTTTGTGATATCCTGATTTCACCGGTTAAGGATACTGTATGTTGCGAATATAAAATTACAGTTAAGCGAAGTGAACGCATATGGCGCCATTCATTACTCAACTCACATATTACAAGGCCCGCCGTCAAATTCGAAAAGATGCCTTAGTCGGCATCAAACCTTTGTTCTACAATAATAAAGAACACAATTATATTCGTAACACTAGGAATATTCGAACCTTCAACAATCCATATACGTAAGTTATAATCCGAACCTTTGATCCAGCAGGCAAAAGCACTCTCCAGAGATGTACGATCTTATTATTACATAAATAATTTTCTACCCCTTTTGACATCAAATGTCGTGTCTACCGCCTGTTATTTCTCCTTTACGCGCCTTAGACTGACAAGGATGCATTTCCCCGCAGAGATTCGCCTCATGATCTTGGAAACAATCGCACACTAAACCCTCCTGGCTGGACTTCTATGAAATGTTTACTCAATTTAAAACAGTCACTTACGTCATTGTCCGTCGAGAACTCCGGCATTGTATTTGTCCATCGGGATATACCCGGTTACTCAGCAGATTTTATCGTCTAGAGCCAATCTCCTATGAGCCGTGGGCGCTATAGGAAGTTGCCGACGGGATTTCATGATCGAGGTACGCTCCTCGTGTCAAATACATTCTTATCACGTCTGCACCGCTAATACCTCAAAATATCGTTTGATTCTTCAATTCGAAATAATATTCCGCTCTCTTAACAATTTGATGACATTTGAAGACTCATGAATTTTATAATCCATTTCTAAAGCGGCCAGTCATTCATACCGCGCCATTTCAGCAGATTCGGAGGGAAGGATACATTTTTCTTGATGCAGTGATATATCATAGTACGTCGTACCCTTCCATCAAGTCTCCATAGCGTCTTATCCGTTGTAGCCCTTGCATAAGTCGAGTCCAGCAAAGAATCTATCATTCCCACCTCTCACCGTGTTTTTTTTTTATCTAAAATTAACTCCTGCTTCCAAATATGATAAATCTACAAGTGCAATGTGATGACCATTTTTCTATGTGAGACCAATCCATAATGGCGACTTTGATAGAGGTCATTCACTGGAGGGCGTGCTTAGCTAATGCGTGTCAGATAATGGTACAGTCAAACCTGGCCATAATGAATTAATAAAAACACGGGTTTGGATTCGTTATGGCGAATATTCGTTATGGAGTGAAAGTACTATATACATAAATTTACTAGGAAATCCCATATACCTACTTGTACCTATACTTTGATCCTGATTGAGCTATGTAATAAGTAATATTTCCTTCATATTGTGCCTTATATTATGCTCTAAACGAAAATGTATATTGACCATAACGAATTTTTTTGGTGGTGAGTTGAAATATCTAACGAATTTCGTTATGGAAAAGAATTCGTTAAATTACATACAAAATCGTTGTGTACCGTCGATAGATTCGTTATGGCGAATATTCGTTATGCAAGGTATTCGCTATGGCCAGGTCTGACTGAGGTATTGATACTATTCCAATCGCGAAGAGTTTTATCTTCCGGGGTAATGATTTCATATTCGATGGCTGCTATAGGTGCAGCACTACCCATATGTTGGGTTAGGTAAGATCTGCGTATTTATCGAAAAGTTGCACTAAAAACGTGGCAGTGACCACGAAGCAACTGCATAGGTATATCTCCACTATCGTCCATGTCTAACACGTACATTGCAGTCGATCTTCCCTTGTTTCGACCCGCAGACTCCGAGAACGCACGTCTACCAGGTGTCTGGGCCGGATTATGCCCACTGGCATACTGACTGGCATTGGTCTCGGCTTTTGATTAGCTCTCGCATAGTTGAAGCAATACCTTAAAGATGTTAGTGCCTGCAAGTTTCGTAATTCGAATGAATATATGATTTGATTGGCCCTGATTAAATAATAACCTGATATCCTCTTGATTGGTAATTGATTATAATACTTTATTGAAGATATCTTGTAATATAGATTAAGAAGAACAACCGATGAAATTTCTTACATCAACAGCTGTTCTATTGAATAAGTGGGCATATTGGTTGAAGCTGTTGCACTTACTTCTATTTTTAGTAATTGTAGCTATTATAGTTAATTGTCAGTTAATGGGACAGTACTGCTAAGTTTTACATATCCTGTTGAGTAACCTCAAACATGGCAAAGCTACCTGACAGTAACTTATGTTTGGTCAAATTTAGGGGTTCAGGGGTAATTTCTTATATTTTCGATGATTATAAAATCATTATCCTAATATTTGCCTCGTACAACTTGTTAAAAGCCTTTTCACTGCTATTATTTAGCCTCATGGGCATTGATGAACCGTCATTATACTAAGTTTAAACAAGCCAAATTATCTCCAAATTACCGTTTCTTGTATGTATGGTTGGAGTTTAAGGATTGATTCTAAAGCTTCGAGATCTTTCAAAGACTAAGTAATTGTATTGCAGAGTTCGTTGTAACTTGCCGTTACATCTATTAATACTGCACTTATAAAATAACCGTGTTAATGACTGTCGTCCTACTTGTACACGAAACATAAAGCTCCCAGACACTTCTACAACCAAAGAGCTCCTGAAATCGCTCAAAAGCATTTTCTTCTTCGCAAGGTTTTCCTATCAAAGCAACGTTATATATTTTCAACGCCATAAAATCACGATCTTTTTAACATGGCATCTCCACCCGTTAAAGCACAGCTGATGTTCAGAGGCAGTCTCGTCAGTCGTTACAATGCTGCTTCATACAACCCCAACAATATGAAGTGATACTCAGTGTGCACCATGGCGCCACTGGCAGTATGGAACGCAAATCTACAATCGCAGTGACTCGTCTTATACATGCCTCACTCAAGGTTTGAAGGGGAGCTAATTAGATATAGCACACAATGGTCCCCCTCTCAACATAGACGTTAAGAAAGCGATGGACGATAGCGCCATTTCTATCGTGCCGAACCTACCGAGTGACTCATTAGATCAACAGGCTAGGTAGCTATCTGGGAAAATACCGAACTCAAACATTACAAATGGGTGATTATTGACCATAAAGTGGTGGACACACTAGACGAGCCTCTGTAAGTTTTCTCAACGAATCCCTCGCGCCTCATGAATATTAGAGACCTTGACGGACATAAACTTTCATTCAAGAACGATATGCGCCCAAAGTGCAATATCTATTCTTCTTGTTTGTTGTTGCTCGGCTCAAACTTTCAAGGCAACACGTTTTCCGCGAAAAATCGGTATGCTTTCCCGGCAGAGTTTCCCCGGTAATGGATTTTGGGTCTCAAAGGGTCGTTATTTGAAACGTTCGTTCCTTCTCGCGGTGGCAGATGCAATGAATCTCGATACGAACATTACAAATGATATTCTTGTAGTGTCCGGTGATGACAATGGTACTGATCCTGTGGGACTCCTCGTTATTGCTAAGCTACTGCGATTCTATAAAGACGACAGTGAGGCTAAGTGATATTAATGGATGGCTGCTTACGACTGCGCTGGAAAAAGACTATCATCGCTGATTAAGTGTTTCTTGGGTTGGGAACATGGTCACGCTGCATCTAGAGGGTTCTTCCGTTGAAGGTTTGAGAGAGAGAATGTGTGTGTGCGCACCCATGAAAAGAGGTTGGACTGAAGGGTAATGTATATTAGATTTTTAAACCCCAAGTTTTAACAGAATAAAGATCAGATACCAAAACTTTGACCTTTGATATTTCGTGGGTAGGTATCGGCCGAGAACCAAAATTTAGTGCCTGGTAAACTTGCGAATGTGAGAAGGTTGTCTACTTGTTAAACCGAATCAGAGCTGGTTTTGGACATCAACTATGTCTAGTGCATCTTAAAGCAAGTTGATAGTTGGGTTTCTCTTGACCACGCGAAGACAATGGTCCAGGGATTATTCCATTGAGTCCTCTAGAACGGCCAAGGAAGTGATAGTCTCGAAATAGTAGAGTTTATAGTTGAACGTGGGGTTGACTTAAAGCACGCATACAAGAGCTAGCGCACGAACGTGTAGCTAAGGTTGTTGTTAGGGAATTTGACTGCCGGGTATTATAGTCTAAACAATCAAATTTGGCTAATTTGTATGAGATGATCGTTCATTATCGGGAGGGCCGAGTTATTGAATTTTAAAGTACTGTAGATCTTGAAACATAAGAGACAGATGAAACACTGAATCCTTCAGTCTATTCCATGTTGAATTTTTGAAGTAAATGGGCACCCAGATTTACGTCAATTTTATCTAAAGACCGTGCATATTCTATTTTTTGACACGACCGAGCTTAAGAGAGACTACTACGAGTTAGCTTCGGATGAGGTGCACCAGAAGAACTTTCGAAGTCTGGGCTGGGCCGTCGCAACATCCACCTTTCAAGCGCCTCGGTCGCCAAGTGACCAAAGGACAAATTTGAATCGCCTTCAGACTTGGCAGCTGGTCTCTCCGACGAGCACGTGGTGATTCGAGGAATATGTTTCGATGTTTTCACGACGTTGCTAAGGAATTTCAAGATTTCATCTTTTTATACGTGTGTCGAACCTTCGGCAAACGCGAACATTCGTCATGGTTGGAAAATTCTACCGGTGGAGATTTTATCAACTGACACAATTTTTACTTCGCTTCGACCGAACGATGTTGTTGATTGTAAATCAACATCCAAGATGATTTCCAGCTAATTAATAACACGATATGGTTTCAAATATGACCATACTACTGTGGCTTGAGCTTAACCAACATCCTCACTCTCTTCAGATCGCCGTATTTTTTTTTTTTTTTTTCCCAGGAAGGAACTCAGATTTTTCACTCGTTGAAGGTTCTTCAACTTCGTGGAGAGTGGCTGAAGCCTATTTTGGATTATACCTAGGTAGATGTGTATCGTCCCCGGATCAAGCCACGGCGCCACCGCATGAACCATCATCGTATGAGATATGAAGCTACTACTAAAGCTACCGATCCCAGTACGTTGCTGCATGCTTTAGCTTGACGGATACCAATCCCTACTTAGGTATCAGGCCCTCGAGCTAAGTAGGAATATGACAAAATTTCCCGGCCTTATCATACGAAATAGATGGTATTCTTGCGACGGTGTAGTTGAGATGCGATTAAGCTCACGTACCACCTGCGGGACAAATTCATTAACCTTGAACTTTACCTCGAGGTCTTACCTGCTAGGTGGGTTACAGTAACGCTTCCACAGAGTTCTCTTCGCATCCGTGTGTTCTCGTCGTAGGGCTACGCCGCGGTTAGGTATCTTTCAAACTTTCTATTGGGTAACATCACGAGCGCCCGTTTCCTTCCTTCATTCTAGAATATTTCTATTGCAGGAAGCTCCTCAGCACTGAGATCATTATTTGGCCCGAGGTCTCATACCCCTTGTCTTTATGTTCCCGGGCGTCTGGGCATGCAGGGGTCCCTTACTCCATAGTTATCCGTTAACGAGGAGAGATCTTCCCACGTGGGGTACCTTAGAGATCTCATTGGGTACTGCGTCTGTAGGGGTCCACTGGAGTCCTATCTAGCGCCAAGAGCCTCAGCCGCTAACTCGCGTCGAACCAGAGTTGACGATTCTCAAACTTCACATATTATCGCGGATATTGACATCCTCTTTCACCTGCCAAGCTGCGCCAAGTAGACCAGTTCTGCCTTGAAGATGACGGGGTGATACAAGCTTCCCAAGAGGTGCGCTCAGACGAAGGACGCCTAGAATGAGGTGGGTAGACGTAGGTAAACGGCCGAAAAGACACGCTTGTGAAAGTGGCTTGCTCGGCGTTGTACTCTAAACTATGTTTTGCGAAGAGTGAACATTGCAGGGTAAACTTTTACGCCTCTGTGACTTCGGTGAAGCTACTTGTGGTGGGAAGTCTTGGTCTTGAGACGCTACGCAGATAGGTAAACATGGGTAAACATAGGACATATATAATCTCCCTATCGCACTTCCGTCTTCCTCCCTCCCTTGTTCTTGATAGCCAGTGACCATCATCGAGCCTTTGAGCCACCGAATAACGATATCGACGACTACCTAATAACGCACGCGTATCAAAATGGCTCTCGACGAGTATACCTACGTGTTCGTCATCGGCACTTTGTTTGCCCTGCTCGATGCCTTCAACAATGGTGCCAGTAAGTAGATTCCGACTTCAATCAAATCAAAACCACTTTAATAAGTGCGCGCGTATATGCAATCGTTATCTTGATACTAACGCTTTCGATAGACGATGTGGCAAACGCCTGGGCCACCAGTGTCTCCTCGAGATCTATCACGTACAGACAAGCGATGGTATTCGGGACCGTGTTCGAAATGATCGGCGCCATCACGGTCGGCGCCCGCACAGCCGATACCATCAAGAACGGCATCATTCCCATCACTGCCTTTCGAGGAAACGCCGGCGTGCAGATGCTCGCCTTCACCTGTGCGCTAGCTGCTGCCTCCTCCTGGGTCATGTGGTGTACTAAGCACTCCGCCCACGTCTCGTCCACCTACTCGCTCATTTCTGCCGTCGCCGGTGTCGGTGTCGCCACTGTCGGCGCTGGGCAGGTCCAATGGGGCTGGAACGGTGGTAAGGGACTCGGTGCGATTTTCGCTGGTTTGGGCATGGCTCCGACCATCGCTGCTGGTTTCGGCGCTTGCATCTTCATGCTTATCAAGCTCATTGTCCATATTCGCAAGAACCCCGTTCCTTGGGCTGTTTACACTTCGCCTTTCTTCTTCCTCATCGCCGGCACCGTGTGTACACTGTCCATTGTGTACAAGGGCTCCCCCAACCTCAAACTGAACAAGAAGCCCGGTTGGTATGTCGCAGCCGTCACTATGGGAACAGGTTGCGGTGTCGCCCTTATATCTGCTCTTTTCTTCGTCCCGTACGTACACGCCAAAGTTATCAAGAAGGATCATGGCGTCAAGTGGTGGATGTTTATCATGGGCCCCCTCCTTCTCAGGCGCCCAGACGTGCAGTCCGCCGACCAAGCCGACGTCCCCAACTACGCCGTTATCCAGGACGACGAAGAGGACCACTCCTCCACCCGCTCCCCGGACTCCATCGAAATCCTGCCTGCGTCCAACTCCGCCTCAGACCACGATGACCACGAGAAGAGGCACATCGCCGTCGAGGCTCAGCAAGCCGCGTACAAGGAGATCATGGCGCAAGGCGAGAGCAAGCTTCACGCCAAACTCCTCAAGAGCCGCGGACCGATGGGCTGGGCCATGCGCACGCTCCGCGACAACCCCATGGGCCCCGGCGAGATCTACGAACTCAGCAACATGAAGATCCTGCTCAAGCGCATCCCGGCCACGATCACGTGCGGCGCACTCTACGGTCTCCACTACGACATCCACGCGGCGCAGAGCGGCATCTCCGGGACGCCGGAGGGCAAGCGCATGGAGCGCGTGTACGCGAACGCGAAGAAGTACCCCAACGAGGTGGAGCACACGTACTCCTTCGTGCAGGTGCTGACCGCCTGCACCGCGTCCTTCGCCCACGGCGCTAACGATATCGGCAACTCCGTCGGCCCTTGGGCCGTCATCTACTCCGCGTGGTCCACGGGCAGCGCTGCGTCCGCCAAGGCCTCCGTGCCCGTCTGGCAGCTGGCCGTGCTGTCGGCCACGATCTCGCTCGGTCTAATCACGTACGGCTACAACATCATGAAGGTCATGGGCAACAAGATCACGTACCACTCCCCCAGCCGAGGCTGCTCCATGGAGATGGGCGCCGCCATCACCGTCCTCGTATTCTCGCAGTTCTCCCTCCCCGTCTCCACCTCCATGTGCATCACCGGCGCCACCGTCGGCGTCGGTCTCTGCAATGGCACCCTCAAGGCCGTCAACTTCCAGCGTGTCGGCCTCCTGCTCCTGTCCTGGATCGCCACCATTCCCATCGCCGGAACCCTCGGCGGCGTTCTCATGGGGCTGCTGCTCAACGCGCCTCACTTCAGCTCTTAAACCCGGAAGCACACTATAGAGACGGTTTCTCACTCACGGTTGAATGAGACTCACTTGACCTTTACACGGTTCGATGTTTATATTTTTATTTTCTTTATTTTTATTTGGAGAGTTGCATGGTTTGGATAGCGGATCGATACCACATAGAGCGCAGTTTGGAAAAAAAAAAAGGAAGTATTGGGATACTTCGTCTGGGTTTAACGGATGACGACGCACAGGGAGGGGTCAAGGGGGGGATACGTGTATAGATTGATGGGTTAGTTTAACGGGGTAGAAGACCCCGACCGAGGTGTCGTTTGAACCTCGAGATCTAACGATATTAGAGAATTAAAATCAAACAGCGCAATCTTACAATACAGTTCAAACCCGAGTTGAATTTTCTATGAACTTTATATTGTCTTTTGAGTGCTTACGTGAGTTCCACAGTATCAGTACTTACCCTCGTGATTATTAGCACGGTATAGCTTCAGGCTCTAGTAGTGGCTAAGATCCCCAGGTTATAGCGGTTAATTAGCTACTACATCTGTAAGCTCTAGTGTATTAGACCCGAAGTCTAGCATGAGGCTAATACAGTATCAATAGCTAGCTGACCTAAGCAAATACTGTCCAGATAAATTACCTATGTCACATGATAGCGCTGGAGCTAAGGCAAATTCGTCCGCCCAGCTCTACCGCGTCTCCCACTTTCGCGCTTTCACAACAATACAACAACACAATTATTGATCGATTGAATGAAGTAATTAAGAATTTCCCATTTTTATGGCTCTATAATCTTCGATATGGTGTTATATATATTTTAAGGGCGAGCGCTTTGCCAACATCTAGTTAGCCTCTTTAGCTTTTCTATCCTCGTTGGTGCTATTGGCAATGTTTGTCTCCACGAGTTTAGCAAGCGTGTCCAGATTCACGCTGGGGCTCAATAGGTCGATGAACGCCACGTCAACCTTAAAAGACCTCCAGAACCAAGTTCGAAACTCAGATGCAATCATGCTATCCATACCGAATTGAGCCAACGACTTGTTGTGGTCAACCTGGTCCAAACGAATGAGAATTAGATCAGAAAACCGCTTCCGAACCAGCTTCGATACCGCCTCATAGTGAACTACTTTCCGCTACAGCTGAAAAGAACTCGGCGATATGTGCAGGAATAGACCTGAGCCATATGGGAATCGATGCGCCAGTTCCAAGGCCGGTTTGTGTTCTCCGTGCTGCATTCTGAGACTCTTGCTCAGCAATTAAGGCAGCCGAAATGATCATCGTGCGCGGATCTTTCATTCTTCCATTATTTACCTCAAACCCTCTGGCCATGCATGAGCTTGCGCAATCCAAAAGGTTCTAAACCCGTAAGTATATGCGCGCTAGTATAGTCGTTAGAGACACGAGTAATAGAACTGAGAGCAAGGTCGATGACATGAAGAAATTCGTCTTCACTCAAGGGCTGAATTCCCTTACGCAGCAGTAGGGCCTCGATATTTGGGTTCTCGTGTAAGTAGCCCACTTCAGATATCATTCCTAACCCTACCGAGACAGATGGGATCCCTCGTTGGCGTTGCCATGGCGAAAACGCGTCAAGGAAGGCATTCGCAGCACAATAATTGCTCTCCGTAGCTGTACCAACACTCCCAGACACCGAGGATGTCAGCAGGAAGAAGTCTAAATCATGGCCTTCGAGTTCGGCGTGCAAATTCCACGTTCCGGCCCATTTTGGTTGGATGCCTGTATGTCAGGCTTCGTTGGACACTACGGCATGCCAAAATTAACGGATATTCACCGAAGACCCTTGATACTCTAAGCAGCATAGCTCGGGGGATCCTTCATATGAAACCCACATACTACGGGAGAAAAGAGCTTCGTGTAGACCCATAGCCGCTTGCACGACTCCACCGATCGACTTTCCTAGGGTATTGCAAGCTTCTGCGGAACCTTTGACGTCCAGACGCTTCGTCACGTCGCCACGAATGACGGTAACAGCCGCTCCGGCATATCGAAGGCGTGACACCAAACTCTTTGCCTCAAGCTTATCACAGCCCGACCTTCCAAGGAAGACGAAATGCCGCGCCCCACGAGCCATCATCCATCGACTTAAGCTTCGGCCTAATCCGCCGAGGGAGCCTATAAGCAGATAGGCCTTATTAGAGTCAAAGGTTGACCGATATTCTGGAGGGGAAGTCTAGAACTCTGATCAGTTGTACAGTTTCGTTACTTAGGTAAGAATGGTCGGTACCGGAATGCAACTTTCAGGATTTTCCATTGATATGACAATTTTTCCGATTCGGTCTTTCTGCGAAAACCAGCGATATGCTTGGGCAATATCAGAGACGTCGAAGGTGGTCCGGGGAGCACAAATCATGTCTCCACGTCGGTATAAATCCAGAACCCCCCTCATTTTACTTAACGCGTAGTAAGTCAATTCATTTGAATCACGGATACGAGTTTATCTTACCTGATGATAATATCTCTACCATGGCTCGTCATAATACAAGTCACCAAGGTCAAACGCCGTGAATGTTGCCTTGCGAAGGAAAACACGCATATCGAGTCTACCAGCATCAAGAAGCTCTCTCTTACCGATTTCGACGAATCGACCAAAGTCAGCCATGCAAGCCCAGCTTTCATGCATGAGGTCCCTAACGAGAGCGTTGATGACTACGTCAACACTACGGCCTCTGGTAGCTTTAGCTATGTTAGCTGCGAACGAGGCATCTCTTGACTGGAAGACATGTGTTTCTAGGACGCCTAATTCGTGTACTAGGAAGTCTCGTTTCTTTAGCGAGCTAACCATCGTGTAGACGCAAGCTCCTATACGTTCGGCAATCGTAATGGTAGCGATTCCAAAAGCCCTGGCCCCGGCATGGATCAATATCGATTCTCCCACCTTTAGGTGCGCACGATCGTTCAAAGCGTACAGTGCTGTTGTATATACTACGGGAAGTGGTGCCATCTCGGAGAAGCTTTCCCCTGGCAGAAGCTTATACGCCGCCCATGCAGGTACACGTTCTGTGAGGTGAAAGTGAACTGGTGCCAAAACGACGACACGGTCGCCGGGCTCCAGGTCAACATCTGATCCAACAGACTTCGCAATCCCACTGAATTCGCTAGCCAATGTACCTTCCTGCGTTTCTACACGTCCCATGATTGTGTATATATCCTTGGCATTGACTCCCACGGCCTTGATTGCGACATCGATGCACCCAGCTGGGGGCGGCTTTGCCAGCGGCTCAGAAAATTCTGGGAAATATATCGTATCCATCAGCCCAGGTGTACCAATTTTCAGTCGTGCTGGACAGGACTCTGACAATGGTTTCTTGTATGTTTATTGCTGCATACCGGACTTGAGATGGTAGCGAAAGAGGGTGTTAAGGCTGGTGTCGGGGACGAAGCGGCTGACATGGAGTACGCCTTCCAATTGAATGAACTCCTTGTCATCCGAGTCGTGATGTGCAACCAGTGCCCTAGATATATTTACGCAGGTAAGCTGCGCACTTCTCTGGGAACTATTGTTGGAAATTGTTCTACCTCTATCCAGAATCGAGAATCTCAACAATGGTTGCTTAAGCATTAATGCATGGGATAACCCGCTGGCAAGGGTAAGATTTGGGTCCATGTTACTGCTCATCATCCCAGCGCCGGTAATCCATACGATGTCTGAGACGATGTCTGTGACGCGTCGGAGAAGGTTCATTTCCTTGGAGTTCCTGGTTGCTAAGAACTCCTTTTCTACCTCAAGCATTGAGATACAAATGAGCTCCTTAGTAATGTTTACACGGTCAATTTCGGTAAGAGCAATTGTCTGGACACTCTTGGAATTGACCTTTTCGACGAGGTACAGCTTGAGGTACGCGATGAAGTGGACTAGGCCGTCAGACGGGCTGTTCATCTGCCATTCATCGATGTCAGCCAGCACGCAAATGATATCCGAGCCCAGATGTACCTACCATGATTAGGACATCTCTGCCAGCCAACGAGGCCGTGTTGATGGGCGGCACGGCTCAAAGACACTATTTCCCCGCGACTACTTGCTCGAAATTATCTAATAACGGGATCGTTAATGTTGTGCTGTCCATTTTGACGATGAGTATGCCGTGCTTGATGAGCAGCGAACAAATTTGCTTTATCACTGCTTCGCTTAGATGGACTGCCTGGATAAATGTGTCACTTTGGCGTCTAAAGAACGGGTAACTGGATGAAAAACATCGCAGAAGAAACTCACCTCCTCAATTATGATGGCATCAAACGGTCTCGTGTCGTCGCTGGATACCAGTATTTTCCCATCCTTGTCTAACTCTTCTAAGCTCCGGGATGGGCAATATGGAGATACTAATTCTTCGTTCAACCCTCTTTATTTTTCGTTATCAACAAATACATTAGACCGCCGAAGGATCCGTGCCCGCGGGTTCTTGTGGCTAGCGAGGTCGAGTATTGCTCTCATCGCGACGTCGTCATCCGCATCAGGAGCAATATTACCGTGCTGCGCGGCGGCGAAGCTGGAAATGTAATCTTGAAGCTGTGTTTCTACCCCCAGGGAAATACTCAAGATATCTGGCTTCCAATTCACTCTAAGACCCGGGCTGCGCTGCGAAACTAGGGAATCGTCATCGCCCCCCATTTAGCTCGCTAGTTGTTCGGCCATTATAGAGCGACACGTGGACTCCCTCCAAGTTAATCACCGGCATGTTGTGCGCATCTCGAAGCGTGCAGCATACTTGCTTGGTACCAGGTCCGGTTTCTTTGGATCTTGTATGGATCCTTCCATCAATGGCAATGTCATTAGGGCCAGGCATCCTGATTTGACATCTTGAGATATAGGATGGAAGATACGCTTTTAGACGATTAATGTTCCCTGCCGTACCTCCCATTATGGCAGCTTGGATGCAAGCATCGATGGCAATTGGGCTTACGTTATAAAATGTCTCGGGGAATCTCTCATTGGGGTTCTGTGTGTCTCTCTGCATCAATCTGGTCGTTGAAATCGTCGCAGTGCTGATGCGGCTGCCATCTGTGCTTAGGCTCGTCAGAGACTGGAATTTCGGGCCGAAGTTCAATCCTTCTTCTTTGAGCTTGGTATACCACTTTTCCATTGCCCATTTTTCGTATCCTGCAATTTAATCGACCATGACAGGGTTGGTGAAAGCCGCGATATCGTCAACATTTTGTGGAGCATCAATACGAATGCTCCCTGCACAGTGCAAAGCAGAAAGACCAACTGACCAAGACGATACACTAAACTCGTACCAGTCTGCGGATTTGCTTGCCGTGGATATTTTATGCTGCGTGATGGTCGTGTGCAGCTCGGTATGCTTGGCATTACCATCTTCCTCGAAAACGAAAGCCGTCACCATATTGACATTCTGGAACCGGCACAAGGTATCAGGCGTAAAGAGATCAACACCGCTGACTTGCGGCAATGCCTCCATTGCAAGCGAAAGATATCCTGCGGCAGGGAAGACGATCTGTGATTCGAGCTTGTGATCTCGCAACCACGCAACCTCGTCGAGTTTGAGAATATTACGCTAGCAGAAATCAATCCCGTTACCCGCCAACTGTTGTGATGCCAACAGCTCGTGGCGAGCATGACGTCGATTGCGAAGTTTGATGCTCGCGCGTGGTTCGTTCCACATCAACCCGGCGGAGCAGTCCCGCGGGTAGGGGGGCAGGTTGTGAAGAGGCTTCATATTGGTGACTCTCTCGGACCACCCGTTCACAGCCGACCATCTTAACGGATGCCCGCTAACAAAGAGGTTTCCTAGCAGCGAAACCATTTGGGCGCTATGCTCCTGTGGAGTGACGTTTACGGCTGAGGTGTTCCAAACATTTTGGCGGAGAAGCTCCTCATATGGGTGTCCGACCTTCTGCGTCAGATGCGAGTGATATGCTTGACTATTACTTTTTAGTTTGCGTGCGAATGTCTTCCCCTGCAACTTTTCAAAAGGCTGGCCTATGCCTTCCGACTGCCCACTGAGAGTTAAACTCTCCGGGGGGTTGACGCATGCAACGCACACCTGAAGCTCAAGACCTTGTTCCAGGATGAGCGCTTCGGCGGCTTCTGCAGATAATCCAACCGCAATCATTTGACCTGATGTGTGGAGGCGCTTGACTGCGAGACCACGCAAGTATGCTACAAGTATGGCTTCTTCTGTTGTTAAAAGGCCCGCAGCGTATGCTGCCGCGATCTCGCCTGAAGAGTGGCCCACCGTGTAAGTCGGCTGAACATTACAACTGCGAAGCAATTCAATCAGAGCTATCTGTATTGCCGTACACAGATATTGTGCGCCTCGACCGGTGAAAAGGAATACGATTGGCAACGGCTCAGGACCGTTACTCTGAGGCGTGCCCATATTAGGCTGTCCAGGTTCTTTATCGATCCCTTCCCCGCGGGGAGTAGCCAAGAGAAAGCTGCGGAATTTCAGATGTGAACTTCGTTCGGCTAACGTGAATGATAGTGCATCTAGGCTACCTGGCTCCATTCTCTTGATCATCTGTGTTATTTGATCTTCTCGCTTCTAAAGGGGACGTCTTGACGCGGCGGAGACAGGTAGGACGTAATGTCCTACGCTAGGAAACTGAGGAATCGTGGCCTGTGAGGTATCACTGCTAAGGTAGCTGTCGAGTGATTCTAGAATCACATGTCTGTTAGCGCCTCCGAATCCGAAGGCATTGATGCTTGCCCTGCGGATACTTCGAGGCCAAATCTTGGGTTCTGTTGTGATCTTAAGTTTTAGATGCTTAAGCCCAACTTTGAATGAAAATATTAGTCACCTAATATTTGAGTATTATCTTAGTACTGTGACCACTCACGCTTTGGGTTTATCTTTTGAACACCGCGAGTGGGTGGAATTCGGCCATTCTCGAAAGCAAGAATAACGTTGATAATGGACGATAGGCCATTGGCGGCTTCACTGTGTCCAATATTTGGTTTCACGTTTCCGCGTTAAATAACTTATTACTGGATCTGGACTCATTTCGAAGACTACGTATTGCAAGGAATAGGGGGGCAAGGTCGACTTACTGCTCCAATTATCAAGGGCGGCCCATCCCTTGGAGCAAAACAGCGTCTAACAGCGTCAACTTCGATGGGATCCCCAATCGCAGTTCCAGTGCCGTGAAATTCGACGTATTCAGTATCTGCAAAGTGAAGCCTGGCAGCATTGTATGCCTTACGGATAACAGCTTCCTGGCGAGCGGCACTCGGCTGAGATATGCCAGGCGTACGACCGGTACTGCGATACCTATTTATTAAAGTCCGATCATAGTAAGAAAACTGAGGAATAGACATACGTATTGACTGCAGTACCGCAAATAATCGCAGATGATAAGCGCTTCAAGTAAAGGGCGGTAATTGCTTCCGCCCTCCCATAGTCATTAGCTGAGGCATCAAAAGTATAGCAAGTTGACGTAGGAGATATTACACCCCCCTTCACTATCGCCATGTGTTGCTCAGGGCCAGTGATATGATTGGCGCCAGCTGTAGATTCACGTGCAAACCTGCAGTCTACTATGTACGCAATCGATGAAAGAGCAGCGGACTTAATTAAGGAAGCATGGGATCTAAAATAATCCAGGCTCGAGTTAAATACATTACTTATCACAGAGAGGTTCTCACAAGGGCCTGTCTAGGTAATGGTTGATTGTCGCAATTTTATTAATGATTAACTAACACGCAAGCGAACAGCTAATCCCATTATAATACAGACCGATACATTCGTAGTCTTAACCATTACGTAGAACTACTCTGTGCTCCAAGCACTTGGAAGCTGTTAACCAAGGGTGTAGCATTCGCCTGCGTGATGCTAAGTCGTATCCGGCTTGTTTCGACAGACGCGTTCAAGCTGTCGATACGCTTGTATCCTAGCGACGTGCCCGTGATAAGTGTCTGGTACGTACCATTGACAACGGCATCAATCACATACCCTCCTATACGCTGGCCTAGGGCGATATGCTCTTGTGTGATGAAAGCATCGACGGTATAGCTGCCGTTCAATTCGATTTCCAATGAGCCGGTAGTCTCGTTATCGTTTACTGCCCAGTACGTATCAATGTTGCCGTCGAGTGCATTGGCTGGTCCATAGAGCGTATCATTTCCACCACGAACGCTGCTTGCATTCGCCGCGAGTCCCGGGGTGAGCACCTCCCGATCGAAGAATGTATCGCGTAGAGATTTGAACTGCAATAAAATGTCCGCGTCACCTGATACGATCTGCCCAGTCGTATCAGGAGGGACATCGAGTAACAAGTTCACACTCCGACCCACTGACTGCATGTACATATCCATCAGAGCGTCAGCTGTCTTAGGTGTCTCGGTAGCATGGTAGAACCAGCCGTCCCGTATGCGAGCATCTGCTTCCGCGGGTGTCCAGTACGTTCCGTCACGTACTCCCAACTCTAACTCATCTCCAGAATATTGCGTTTCGTCCTGGGTTCGACTGATGGTATGCCAGTTGGTAGGTATCGTTACCCCATCCTCATTGCCCACCCATCGCGCATCAACACCTTGATGACCCCACATGATCGCGTCTGGCTGGTACTCGCGGATGATATTGCGGAAATCTGTCCAGTTAAAGGTCTGCACTGTATCGGACCCGCTGTTCCCGTCGAGCCATACTTCAGACACTTCGATGGGTGAACCATCGCTCAGCTTCATTGTCACAAGCTCCGTAAGTTGCTGAGCATAAAATACATTGTAGTCTCCAGGGGAATCATCACCAAAAATCTGTGGTTCATCATATATCGTGCCGGTCAAATTTGGCTTCGGCATAGCGGGGTCGCGATGTATGTCCCATGGCGATAAATAGATTCCGAACTTGATGTTATACTTCTTGGCAGAAGCAGCTGCTAGCTGGACTACGTCGGCATTGAGGCCATTGGCAACACGATCTAGCGCCCACTTCCCGTTGCCGATCTTATAGGTGGTGGTGTTTATGTCCCATAATGCCATGCCGTCGTGGTGCTTGGCTGTCAGGATCATTCCCGCCATCCCGGCATCTGCGAATGACTTGGCCCATTGATCCGTGTCCAACGCCGTCGGCGCAAAAACATCAGGAGGGCTCTGACTAAGTCCCCATTCTTCGTTTGTGAATGTATTGGGGCCGAAGTGCACGAACGCGTAGTATTCTAGCTGATGCCAATCAAGCTGCTCAGTGGTTGGAATCTGTAAATACGCAGAAGGCGGAGCTTGACCATAAGCCACTGTCGCTAACCAACTTACAGTACCGACGAAGAGTAAAACCCATCGTCGGCCTAAGGTGGACCGTTCTTTTGTCAGCATCGCGATCACAAACAGTACATAACAGCATACGTTAGTATGTGAGGTAACAATATGTTCTTGGCTCAAGAAGCTCCAATCGGTTCGCAAACCATATTAAAGAGTAGAATGCTGCTCGTACTAATCATGTTACGTAGCATTTTCGCGGCTTCTCTATCCCGTATCGGGTGGGGATTCTCTGTCAAGCTTGCTACCGCGAGGTCCATGACTGGTGGAAGCTTGCTTGATATTTTACCGTATTCCATTTTGGGAAGCTGGCTAGAACGTAGAGGGAGGACAACGATAAGAAACAAATATGATTCTGGGATCATACCATTCTTGAAGATTAGGGTCACAGTTAAGTATAAAGAAGAGATTGGGAGTCTCGACTTTGGAGTTATAAAATCGTGTTGCTGTAGATGGTTGAATTAGGGTATGACACTTATAAGGATTTCGGTCGATTGTGCACCTGCTTACAAGTGTCAATATCCAAAGACAACTTACAATATGTTCAAAGGGAATAGATTATCGAGACTCATAATAGTGTCGACTCATGGCCGAGACTGCCGACATGGTTGAGAAAGCACCAAATTAAGCAATTCTTAATTTGTGCAAGTCATTGATGACATTTGATGTTATTCAAAAATAACTTGTAAAGGATGGAATGTATAATATTTCATATTGGCACTAGGAGATCTTAAAGAAAATGAAATTTGTAAGCAGATCTAATCGCTTCAATTCGTAAGCCGAAATCTTACACCATATCACGTGATGACGTCATCCTCCAGGATCGTTCCATCGGCCTTTAGAAGCTCATCCGACCTTTAACCAAATTGTCGAAAGTTTTCTCCGTTTACAACAAACAATCGGATCTCGAAATCTTTCGTTTTCCGCTCAATTACCTGTTAGAAGCATTTCTATCACTCATTACCATCGGTCATATATACAAGATGCTCTCCAGATCCGCACTTCGCGCGGCGCAGCCGTTGAAGCGAGTAAGTTTACCATATACTTCGTATGCATGCATGTAATAGCTTCCGAAGCTCCGAGCTTGGAGTGAGCTTAAAATCGCATATAAACTTCTCAATTGCATTCAATTGAATTCATACTGACGCAATTGGCACTTTAGAACCTCCTATCGCGCGCCTATGCGACCGAGCCCGCGAAAAGTGGCTCCTCCAACACCCTTCTCTACGGCCTAGGCGCTGCCGGCGTAGCAGGTGCCGGCTATTACTTCTTTTCCTCCTCATCTAAGGGCGCCGTGGCCGCTGCTAAGGCTAAGGATGCCGTCAGCGGCCCGCCGAAGAAGGCTTTCACCGGCGGCGACCAGGGCTTCATCTCGCTACTCTTAAAGGATGTCGAAAACATCAACCACAATACTAAGAAGTTCATTTTCGCGCTGCCTGAAGACGACCAGGTCTCGGGCATGGCCGTTGCTAGCGCGCTCCTGACGAAATACCAATACGAGGGACAGAAGCCGGTGGTACGGCCTTACACTCCCACGAGCGATGAGGGTAAGTTAGTAAGAATTGAAGAGGGAAACGTTTTAACTAATGCGGAGCATCACAGATACCAAGGGCTTGATCGAGCTCGTGGTCAAGAAGTACCCCAACGGCCCCATGTCTACACACATTCACGACATGAAGCCAGGCCAGCGCCTAGACTTCAAGGGCCCGCTTCCCAAGTATGCGTGGACGCCCAACAAGCACGAGCACATCGCGCTGATCGCGGGCGGCACGGGCATCACGCCCATGTACCAGCTGTGCCGGGCCATCTTCAAGAACCCTGAAGACAAGACCAAGGTGACGCTAATCTTCGGAAACGTGACCGAGGAAGATATCCTTCTGAAGCACGAGTTCGAGCAGCTCGAGAACACGTACCCGCAGCGCTTCCGTGCCTTCTACGTCCTGGACAAGGCGCCCAAGGAGTGGGTCGGCAACAAGGGTTTCATCACCAAGGAGCTCCTCAAGACCGTCTTGCCCGAGCCCAAGAGCGAGAACATCAAGGTCTTTGTCTGCGGGCCCCCGGGATTGTACAAGGCGATATCCGGCAACAAGGTCAGCCCGACGGACCAAGGCGAGCTATCTGGCATCCTCCAGGAGCTGGGCTACTCGAAGGATCAGGTTTACAAGTTTTAAGGTTTTTGATGAGCGCGCGGTTAGACTAACTGATGTTAATGATGATGTTAGCGCGAAAGCGAAGGCGTCGGCTTGTTTCTCTCTTGCGAGTTAGACTAGTAGACTCTTCTGAGGAATAGATGGACGGACCTCGTTAGATTGCAAAAATGAAAGCAAGCTACTCGCGTGTATTCTACCTTAACCTGACTGATCACGGCTGATCACCAAAACAAGTTCACAACGTCCGTTTCTCCTTTTGCGCATTGGTGATCTAGACTGCTATATTCTCGGAGTATGGCTAAATTTGCGGCACGCCTATTTTCCTAATGATGCTATTTGCTAGACAGAAATCATCATTGACCGATTCCCGAGAGATGGACGGACTATCACCTGAGCCTTGCCTCAAAGATGGCAGAATGACATGTCATGATCACGTCTTTAGCACTTAATGGCTGGATGCTAATATCTCCTCAAACTCCTCTGCGATGCTTATCCGTCTTAATTGATGCTGGCCAGGCTATCTCTTCCCCTCACATCCTCCCCTTATACCTACGATGAGCGAGCTCGGGCATACCCCCTAAAGAAAGTAAGTAATTCGTGAGGCCATCATGAAAGCACGATCGGGGAACACAAGTTTCATTACGAAATAAAAAACAGAACGAATCCAACAACGAGCGCAGCTACAGATGGCCGCGGCCGTCTTACTCGCATCGCGCAGTCTCGAACTCAGCACTATGCGAAGCGAAAGAGCACGACATTCAGCGCAGCAACGCGGTAAGCTTCTAGACCGCGCATCGAAGCGCCCGGCCAAGAAGCGAGCGGTAAGAACGAAGCAGCCACACGCAACGCGTCAGCGCAATTTCGATCCCTGGGGCGGCTTTCGCAATATACTTACCTACACTCGCAGTCTCACGTCAATACGCAATGCGAGACGACATCAGGTAATATTAGCAGCTAGGCCCGAATGCGTCTTTGTTTTTACGTACTCGATGGAACGGCACGCGGACGAACATCGTGGAGATATACAGGACGCTCCGAAGGGCTCGCGGTCCGCAATCAGTGCTGATATGAAGATGGACTGGTCCTCGCGGGAGCAGCCGTCGGCCCAGGAACGAGGCGAATGGCTGCCCCCAGCCCAGCCCCCCTGAGCGGGTTTACGCTCACGCATTTACTTCGATGGCAGCGCGCCATCGAACAATCTCCGGGTCCCTTGGTACGGCGTTGTGGTTGTAGTGGCTATAGTGGCCAGAGTAGCGGTGGGAAATAGAAAAGAAAGGTAGCAGCAGTAGCTAATTTGTCTTTTCCCCCCTGAGAACGACCAGCCCCCTCCTATCACGAGTTTTCGGGATGCGCCAGCGCTGCGCGCTTCGGTCGTCGGGCGTCTGTTAGATTACGGAGGCATACAAATATATGCCGTGTCACAGACACCCTGCCCGTTTGTCTGCTTGCTTAGAGATGTCCCGCTATGAAGGAGATCTGAGTCAGAAAAAAGAATAAAGATTCACCTTTCCCATTGACACATACATTCAATATTCCGCAGCCAGAATCCAAGCTAAGTTAATTAGCATCCTACCCAGGTAGAGGCAAACGGTTCCATGGACAGTCGATACCGCGCATGCATATGCCGGCTAAAGTACACCTCCCCCCCAGAAAAGGCAGCGACGCACCGACATGTGGCCGACGAGAGTTTGCCTGGAGTTGGCTTCCCGCGATTCCATATACGCATCCATGGCCCCCAGCAAGTCGCTGCGTCCTTGGCAAGGCCGGGGGCCCCCCTCGCCGCGAATCCCACGTGCGGTGGTGAGGAGCTGGACGTGCCCTCCCGCGCCCATTGGTCTATCTGCTGTCGGTTACACAATGATTGGCGACATCAGCCTGCCGATTGACGAAATGACTCGTTTAATTTTATCTCGCGCCCTTGTGCGGTTGAGGTGCGATGCATGGCAGGTTGTGTGGTTGCAAGGAAATCAAATCCTCCCCCCTCCCCCCTCCCCCTCTCCCCGAAACCGTAAGCAGATTTGCAGATCCGGGGTAATACATACAGTCAGACCTGGCCATAACGAATTAATAAAAACACGGGTTTGGATTCGTTATGGCGAATATTCGTTATGGAGTGAAAGTACTATATACATAAATTTACTAGGAAATCCCATATACCTACTTGTACCTATACTTTGATTCTAGTTGAGCTATGTAATAAGTAATATTTCCTTCATATTGTGCCTTATATTATGCTTTAAACGAAAAAGTATATTGACCATAACGAATTTTTTTGGTGGTGAGTTGAGATATCTAACGAATTTCGTTGTGGAAAGAAATTCGTTAAATTACATACAAAATCGTTGTGTACCGTAGATAAATTCGTTATGGCGAATATTCGTTATGCAAGGTATTCGCTATGGCCAGGTCTGACTGTACCTAAAAAAATAAAAACATTTACCAGGCTTAGTCTTGGCCTGGCACCAGCCAGTCCTTCGGCCCAGGTGGAGATCTGGGGAAAGGAATGCGGGAGCGAGGATGGATGGGTTGCATTTAGGAGAATTTACCCAGCCGCGGGAGTGAATCAGAAGATCGCCCGTTAAGCGAGAGGCGCCAGTGTGACTGAGCAGGAGGATTGCCTTATTCATACAATGTTGCGAAAAAGGCGCAAATGCAATGAACAAAGTTACTGATTAATCTCTTCTCAGGTGTCCTTTCCAGGTTTGCATCTGGTTATAGACGTCCCTAGACGTCATAAATCGTTGATGTCTTACTTCAAGAAAAGAAATGGCTCATAGGGTTAACAATCTTTATAGTGAGACAAACGGAGTAATTAAAAAAGTTATAAGTCAGATTTTTAGTAGTTTCATGTTGTAAAACAGACCTAGATGCTCTCATGTCATCTGACGTATTCTTCTACTTGTGATACTGCTGCTGTCGAGCAGTTTGCTGCAATGTTAACTCAGTTCTGCGAACGAACCAGGACCTCGGATTTCGAGGCACGACGTCACCTATAAGTTTAAAGCTTAAGGCACCGTCGCATATAACGTTTGCCTAGCCAGGCACATCAGGTCGACGCAGGAACGGCCGTCGCACCGGTCGAATCTAGGTTGGGATATCCCGTCCACCAGTTATGCAAGCGTATGTCGTAGAAGGAACCAGAATTGCTTAAATCGAGGCCGCGACCAATGATATTGTCCGGACGTGGCCTAACAAGCTTGAGACTTTACGACGTCACGAGTCGAGTAGGAAACCCATTCAAGGGAGAATAATAGAAAAAGAATAAAATAGCAATCAGTTTACAGTTCATTCGAATAAGAAATCATGAGATGAAACACGGCTTCTCCGGCTTTCTTGCGAAGTTACTGGTCTTGCCTGTGTATATGACGTCAGTGCCGCTGGGTCGGAGCTTAATATCCGCATAGTCCGTTGTGCATCATCATCGTATAAGTCGTTATTGTATCAGCGTGACTTACCTATGCTTTTGAGATTTGAATTCATAACTTATAGTTTTCTTTATAGAAATATCTCAAAAAGCTGGGGATGATACAATAAACCCTACCTCAATACTTCCAATTATATTGTAATGGTCATGTTGCTATTAGCAAACCAGTTGATCATCAAATCCACTTACACGCAAACATGGAATCCGATACCCCCCCAGAGGCCGGTAATCAACGGCGAAAACCAGGTTCAGGTCCACCACGCACGTTCAGAGAGCACTTGTTCCATTCGCTGCCAGATTATGCCGGTCCGTACAGCGTTGGCATAATGGAGATTGAGGTGCCTGTACGGGAGCCGAGGACATTTTCACGTATCAAGCGTAATCATATGCACGCGCTACGGATGGATACAGTCCTCTTCTCCATTTTCTACCCCTGCGATGCTTCGTCTTACGTACCTTCTAGTAAAGGGGAAAGGCCGTCTAAGGCCACGTGGTTACCCAGGCCTCGCGCCTTAACCAGTAAGGGGTACGCGAAGTTCTTCAATGTGCCACATTTGCCTGTCACGGCTTATATTGCGGCTACGACCATGTTCACCAAGCTTCCGGCTTTCCGGAATGCCAAGCTCGCCAGTAACTATGCCGATGCTACACCTCGCTCATCTTCTGGTACTCGCAGCCAATACACATTGACGGAGAGCGGTGGCGGAAAACCCAGGTTTCCAGTCGTATTCTTCAGCCATGGATTAGGTGGTTCTCGGACTTGCTACAGCGCAATATGCGGGGAGTTGGCTAGCAATGGCCTCGTTGTCGTTGCCATGGAACATAGAGATGGTAGTGGGGCGCGTTCCTATGTCAATATTCCACCAAGCGGTAAGCTGGCATCGGATCTAGAGATTGACGATCTAGATCCTCAACGATATTACAAGGTTGATTACATATTTCCTCGAGACAATGCTCAAGATACAGCACCCAACAATGCCCGAGGCGTGGACACCGAACTTAGGCACGCCCAGATTGAAATGCGTATGTCCGAGATCGAAGAAGCCTATAATGTTCTCGAACTTCTTAATAACGGCCAAGGGGATTTGGTGTATAATAATAATTTGAGAAAGAAAGGCAACGCCGGATCCAGCTCCAAGGGGCTAGAAGGCGTAAACTGGTCTGATTGGGAGAGTAGGCTTCTGTTACGAAACGTCACGGCAATGGGTCACTCTTTTGGCGGAGCAACGACAGTTGAGATCGTTCGTCAAAGTGATCGTTTCCCCTATATCGGTCAAGGCATCATGCTTGACGCGTGGGGACAGGCAACGCCAAAAACGGGAGAAATAACTCACGAATCGTTACATAAGCCTCTCCTGGTTATCAATTCCGAAGCCTTTATGCATTGGCCTGAAAACTTTAAGAGATTAAGTGACATCGCCAATGAGGCGAAGGACGGGGGCACCCTCTGCTGGATGATGACAATCAAAGGATCCACCCATCTATCCCAATCTGATTTCGCCATATTGTACCCCAACTGGCTGTCTTTATTAACAAAAACAATGGTTAATCCGAGACGAGTAATTTACCTAACTGTGAATTCTTCCCTGGAATTCTTGAACCGAGTACTACCTCCCGAGTTCACAACGAGAAATGCATGGGTCGACGAGGGGATCCTACAAACGAAAGTACTTGTTACCGATGAGTTACCAGGTGAACACCGACCTGGCGACAGGTGGACCGCTTCTCGTCTTAGGATAAACAATGAGTTATGGCTCCGAACTACGAATTGGTTTCGACGAAGATTTAAAACATCAACGGTAGTCACCGACGTCAAGGGGAAGCCATTAATAGGCTTGATGAACTTTGCGCCTGGAAGTGAGGTTTGGATGCACTTCGGTCCAACCCGAGAAGAACCGTAACACGTGATTCGGTGGTGTTAGGAAATCATCTGAGAAGGATAAAAAGTTGCCTTGCATGATTTAGTGTTTTTTTTCTTTTTCGCTGCTTAGAGAATAGAGGTTGCATAGCCGGATGCTCCGGAAATACCCTTTGATGAGCGAATTCGCACCTGTATATACATGTAGTGAATAATATCTACATTCAAGATCAAAATCGTGGGCGACTATCGATGCTTACAGGGGCGAAGCCAGCTAGGACGCTAAGTGTTGATATGTTTGTGTCGGGCAGCGGATATGGGTCGAACTAGAACCTGGCGTGATCGATATACAACGCTCACACGACTGCGTAAAGGAGTACGATAAATAAGCGTGCAGATTTGGCGTCAAATAACCGCTCTCTCCTTAGTCGTTGACAGGGATAATGCCGACTGTGGCTTGACAAGCCAAGGCCCCAAGAATAGAAATACGAGATGAGGCTCCCAGCAACAAAGTAGACATTACGCCTCAAATGCAGCTCTGATCAAGTGCAGGAATGCAGGAATTGCTGGATCTCTCCCATCACCCGATCTAGTTCAGTAGCTGTCATGGCTAGATCGTTTTTTATTTTTTTGCCAAATCAACTCAAAATCCTTATTAACATCCCATCGTCAAGTCTGGCCTAATCTGTACGTCGAGGCAGTCAACGTGGTACAATAGCTCTTGAAGAGTATCACGACTTCGTGGAGCACAACATTTTTGCCGTTCTAGAACAAGATCAGCTTTGCTGCACTGTAGAGCTTATACAGTAATTAACCATCAGGATCTCTTGGATCCCTGGGAATAAATAGAGTAGCAGTTCATGTGGATTGCTTGCGCGTCTTCGACTGGGCAGAGGCTGATAGTTCGCGCATGTCGCTGTCGGCTCTAGTCATGCCCAGATTCGATGTTCCGGGTCTGTTGCCATCTCATGGTTGCATTGCGTGCAAGTACATGTAGGGCAGAATTGACAGGCGTGGCGAAATGCGGAGTTGGAGGGTAGTTGGAGGGCCAGAGACGAAGAAAAAAGATGACCGCCTGTAGTAAATTCGAAATGGCATAGGGGCGCTAAACAGCTATTCCGGCCGGCTAAAGAGGATAACACCGTCCCGATGAGATGGACTCGCCGCATCACATCGTGAGTGATGGATTTTTTTTTCGGTAACGCGCCTGAAAAGGGGAATTATCTTGGCACTTCCGGATGAATTTTTTTATATTTCGTCCATTCATTAACACTAGTAATAGAAAAGTCATGCGTCGATCACGGTCTGAAATGTGTATAGCAGTAAACGGGGGCCCCTCATTCGAAACCAGGCTGAACCTGAAAGTTCAACGGCAGTGCTTCGATTGTAGATGAGCAGGTAAGAGAATGGATGCCTTGTTTCCTAGAGCTCCTAGATAGAGCAAAACCATGCGAGATAGCATTAATAATCGAAAAATTCAACATCAAAAGCCGGTTACAAGCCATAACCATGCAGCCATGATGGGATTTGTGGAGCATTAAAGGTAAGGTACGAAGATTTTAGAGGGTCGGATGTAAAAAGAATCAAGAATGTTTAAAACGTGTTGGGAAAACACGAGTTGAGAGCCCGTATTTTCAGCAGTAGGTGGTAAGCAGATGTAAGGAAGGTAGGTACTATTGTATTGTACGTGGCTCCGAATTTTGTCGTCTGCGTGTCCGGAAAAGTGATACTTTAAAAAGTCATCATCACGTCATTATTTTTACCACACAGTCTTAATCCACTTATTTAAGCTATTGTCTACCTGTAGGTAGAGTTCTCTATGCAATAACATGGGCAGGTATATCTCTATAAGACATTCATCCATCATCTATACTTAAGCATGAAGTATGTATGAATATATTTAATTCAAGGCCCTGATCCATCGCTATTAGAGCAAACTTCCCAAAGCCACTCGCATTGATCTCTTCCCTTGGAAGCTGTGAAACCAAGACAACCTCGGAATATCAGATTTTATAAATATCAACCAGCTTACTGGATTGTTGAGCCGTTGTCTTACAAGATAACTCTGCCTGCCTCGAAACTCTTTTCTGACAGCCGTGGAAGTGGAGGCCATAAAGATGTAGCGTGCCGGACGTTGGACAAGAGGTACATGCGTATGGACATCTCATAGTTCCTGTTAGGATGCATTAGGCTCTACATTTGCCACTTATATCCCATGCAAATTCCTCGTCATTGGTATCACGCAGTCAATAATCAATCCGATTTTCAGGTAGCTCGCAGTAAACGATGGCCTATGAGAACCATAGGAGTCCTGGAGAGCTGTAAGGTAACCGTATCAAGGTAGCGCTACATTTCAGGTGGTGCAGGTGGTGGTGGAGTACCTAGCAGGCTGGCAGGCTAGCATGGTTAAGCTAAGTTTAGCGGACGGAAGACGGTAAGGGCTGTGTAATCCTTGTCATCCGGCCCGTACCTAACAGCCCTAAGCCGACAGTTTCTGTTTTTGGCAACAACAACATTGGAACCCATTGAAGTCCACTTGCGCTTCTTCAATCCAATGGAGTATTGGAACCTTGAAAACCCAGGTCGGAAGTGTCGATTTAGTCGATTGAGAATTAAGTTCCAGTTGACATGTCAGCCCCGACAGGCTGTTCAGGCCGTTCCTGCTATGTACATGTATTCAAAGTTCTCCATCTCGTGTCGATCAATACCCAAGGTCTACGATATTTTTCGTACTCCCTGTTTCTGGTTTTGTTTCTTTCTTGTCTTCGGTTGGTAACTTGCATACAATGTCTCTGGACTGAGTTAAATGGAAAGCCACCAGAGATAGATAACAAACGCCTCCGTGTTCTTGTCACCTACTGACAATTATCCTTCTTTCTCTTTTTTTTTCTAATTCTCATTCCTATTGTTATTCTTTTTGCAATGAGCGACCTGCATAGTTGTTATTTCAGTCATTCGTTTCTAGAGAGTTTGCTGCACAGCTATTCAATGTCTAATACGCATCAACCTTGTAACTAACTAATCTAATTCGATCTGATCCCATCAACTTTACCCCACGACATTTACGCAAAGAGTGCGCTCGCTTGTTTAGTCACGAAAACCACGAAGCTCTACGATCGTGATACTCAAAACTGTCTACCGAATGTTCTTCTTTGCCCCCTTCACCTCTAGTGCCTACCACCAGCCCATCAAGTCCCGGACCCCAGACAGAACCCGGCTATACGGACATACGCATCTGGAAGCCAAGACAAGTGGAACATATTCGTTCTTCTTTTTCTTTTCTTACGTCTCCCTCTTTTCGTACACGCCGACTCTTTACCGTTGCCGGGCCTTCTATCATTAAGAGGGACCGATCAGGAATAGCACTATCCAGTTGGCTTATTCTCTTACCAAACGTGCTGCATCTCGACCCCGGCGACCCGGCCCTTTTTCCCACTTCGCGCTTCTCCCAGCCCTCCTAATCAATATACTTGGGAGCCGAGCTACAAGCCCGAAACAATTATCGAGATTTTCCCTCGTCAAAATACCAGTTGACGCGTAATCCTCAATATGACAAAGGTACAGAAGTCAAACCCAGGCCTACCATCTAGGACTGATAGCTTCTTACGGATGCTAGAGCTGGAGAAGATGTACAAGGTATGCAATTCTCGGCATGCAACCCTCCTTTCGGACCATCCTCAGACACACCATTTCCCCTTTTCTCCCCTTCGCTCCACCGCTCTCCGATGCACCATTAATACGCCGCCTGCTCACGTCTTATAGATGCAACGTATCCAAGGTCATGCCCCCGCGACGATCGCATCGCCAAGTACAAGTTCTCCCCCCGCCCAGCCAAATAAACCCTTTAAGGCTCGGCGTGCAAGCGGACATCCTCCGCTTTCACACCAAACCCAGATAATGAAAGCCGTACGGCGGAGCTCTGCCCTACCATCACTTTCGATATCTATACCACCTTCACCAGCAGAAGATTCTGCCGTAGGCACGGATGGAATTCCCGGGGTGTTACCATCGAAGGAGGAACGTACTAAGACGGTGAAATTTACGAGCCCCGGGGTGGAGGACGACGGCGATTCTTCGGATCACTCTTCCATATGTCAGTCACCAAGCTGGGAGCAATACGGCCGTAATAAAAAGAAGAAGCCTAAGAAGCGAGACCCGGAGCCAGTAAAAAAGGGTAAGGAGGAGAAACCCGCGAGCACCCTGAAGAAAAAGGGGAACAGGTTGAGCAAGGTTCCGCCGTCGCACGTTCAGGGGGTTGGGCCATTGACGGCGGACCGCGCACAATCAGCCCCCGAGTTAGATCTTTATCTCAAGGCTAATGCTGCGAGAGTAGATATCCCGGGTCCTGCTTCGTCGAGCGCAATGGCCAACCCAAAAGTCGACAGCAAGCCGAAAAGCAAAGGGTTTCTATCTAATTTCAGAATACAGCACGGGAATGTATCTACCGTACAAAAACTCATCGACGGTCAGCGGACGAGTATCGACGGAACCCAACAGGTAAAGCCTCAGTCCGGTGCTTCTAGAGTTGATCCTCGAAAACCTCCTTCGATCAGTTCGGCTATCTCAAACTCGACTCGGTCGATTTCTTCCCTGGACCAGCTCCCGCCGAGCGCTCGAAATTCGTCTGGTTCGAATCATGGACGTTCTCAATCATTACTCACATCCACCCTGAATAAGCTTAAGGGGCCATCTTATCTCTACTACAGTCGCCCTACTGAAGCTTCTAATAATGCTCAATCCCAACGTCCCAGCAGCGCTCGTGATCAGGATATGGAGCCTCACTGGTTAAATGAACATTCAATAAGACAACCTGTAGAGAAGCCTGTGGAGAAGAAGCCAGAGCGCCCCAAGGAACGACCGATGACTTCCGACGACCATACACAAAAACTCCCCGAGTTTACATTTCCGCCGAAACCAAAACGAGTCACTACCCAACTCACACCTGATACGGTCGCTCGTACCGTTCAAGACCAAGCTCGCTTAGATGATTCTAAAGATGCGAGCAGCGGCTATGAATCCCCAGAACCTACCTCATTTCGAAGTCGTCGCAATCAGGTACCACATGCACGTGTGCCGAATCGAGAACAGCCCGCAGAAAAGGAGAGACGACTTCGACCGGACCGCGCATCTAGAGCTCTGAGACAGCCTGTCGAATCCTCAGACAACGGCGAGGATCGCACACCACAGGCTAGACAACCTAAGCAACCTAACCGAGAGTTTGAGCCTCAATATCGTACCAGTCGTCAAAATAACGGTTATGTACAACCGCAGGTGGAAGCTTGGGTAGAGTCCAAGCACGGTCCCGAGCCGACACCTTCCAGCCAACGAGTTGCGAACCACGACAACGAAAATTCTAGTGAGCCTGAAGGTAAATTCAGTAGGGACGATGAAGATGACCAGATGTCTGTCGACACTCATGCATCAACTATCCGCCCGGTATCTCGAAAACAAGGCCATAGTTCTCCTGGGACGGACGGAACGGATGGAAGGAAACACGTGACTTTCCCATCCAACCCAAGTATGATAGGAAGAGCTGTTACATCTGATCCGGTCTATGAAGCGCATAAACCACAGGCGACAGTCACAGAGCCTCCGAAACGAGAAAAGCCAGCTAAAGTAGAAGAATTTAAGCCTGCCGGAAAACCACTTAGGCTAGACAAATCGGCCGATTATTTCTCATTCATCAGCCAATCGTATGCCCCACCCGCTCTGGAATTGCGATCCCCTCTGGAGAGTAAATTCCCATCGCCACGGATTGAGGAGGAGCCCGAAGAATATGATGACTTGGATCATATTTTGAGACATATTCCAGTTAGGAGACATGTCGAGGAGATACCTACGCCGCCCGAAAGTACGAACCATGCCATCTCATCAAACTCGAATGCCGCCAGCAGAGTCACAAAGCAGAGGCTACCAAAGAACTCACCTTCTATGTCGTCTCATTATTCGGATAGCGATGTACCCGCTCTCGAGCGCCTAGGCATATCGCCGAAAGCTGCTAGGATCCTCGCAGGGGCAGATACATCGAGCACGTCTACTTCCACTCAATCAAATACCGATCCGAGCCGAACCAGCTCAGAGAGGTCTTCTTCTTCCACATGCGATGATTTACCCCCGTCGCCACCCATGGCACCAACACCGGACAGCTCGCGTCCACAATCACATAAAGAATTCGCACTAAGCCAAACGAACGCCACGAGCGGCACCACAACGAAAGAAAGTATTAACGATGACGAGAGGACCCCACGAATGAATTATCGATCCCCGGCTGTGGAGCAACATACTTCGCGATCGACTAGTAGAGAGGCGGATATTCAAGATGATAGCTGGAGTCGGACAGCACTGCCGATAGATATTGACAGCCATGCCGCTACTACATCCGACGATAAGCTAAACGGCCATAATTCAAACCCGAAGTTAATAGCAACTCCTACCCAAGTTACGTTTACAGGAGACGTAAAGGAAATTGTAGAGGAAGAATTGATTAGCAGGAATCCATATCCACCTCCTGTCCTTCCTAGGGCCCAATCAGCGCTCGATGTCCATTCCACGAGCTTCTTGCCTGATATAAAGAATCAATCGCTGTATGCAAGGAAAGCAAAGGCCGGGGTATCATCAATCAGTCTACCTAACTCGCCGCCTGCGGAACTTGTCGAGGGTGGCCCTCGAAAGTCAACACTGAGGTCTCGCAAAAACAGTTCCAACATTGAGGAAAATTCTGCATTGATCTCTACGGGTGCCGCTTATCTCCAAGAAGCCCGCAAAACTGTGCCAGTACCTCCTGTTCCCACATCTCGCGCGTTGCGACCGACTTACACGCACAAGAATTCATCTACCAACATCAAGAGTGCTGGAACCCCAGAGGGTCGGGCGGATCCCCTAGCCAAAATGCTAGTAGAGTGTTGCAACTGCAAATTCTTCCACGACATGCCTTCCAGGGTATATGAATGTATGGCTAAACCTGATTCGCTAGTGGAAGACAAACTTCTCGGTGTTTCAGCTACCATCACTACGATGGTCAAGTGCCCATGGTGTGCTCACGGTATGACAACTCAATGTTGTTCTGGCTATGCTGCAATTGTTTATCTGAAGGAAAAACTTCACGGTAAATGAGAGGATGGTAAGAAGTCTCGGTTGGATCTCATGAAGGTCTTCGGTCCAAGTTATAGCTACCGGGAGAGGACGAACCATCACCGCTCCTTTGTGCGTCGAGGAAAACACGACCTCATTCTACTTATCTTTCTCCTTTGTAACTGACCAGACTAAGTTCGCATATGTTGCTTTGCATATCTCTTTAGTCTAAGCATCATGCTCTACAAAAATCACTGTATCATGCGTTGCATCAGCTGGAATCTAGCTTCGGAGTGAGGTAGCTGAAAACAAAAGTTCGGTGGTTTCAATTCTTCAAGCTCTGAAAACGAATAATATCCTTTCCGCAATTCGTGCTAGGCGGCAAGCATATTTGAAGGCCGGCCTGAGAATGCGATACGTTTTATTCTGTGTATACTAGACGAATAAAGAGGGAAAATGGATGAGATAATGAGAATATGAGAATGAAAATGGATATATGAGATTTCGAGGTCTAGTGCATACATCCTAGTCGTTATTAGTCGTGATATCGTCCCAAGGAGATGGGACGATATGAATCTTTAATATCTTAGGTGACGGCGGACAATGTTACGCTAACTACGTCAATAAATACAGGGCTACACTAGGAGATGGCTAGATCTCATTTCTGCGTCTAGTGCTACCGAGATCTAGCAATAACTTCTATCTCAACCAATCATCAGGGACTATCGTACCATCACAGTTAATCGACTCATACTTTCCATTTTATCCCCGCCCTACCAGCAGACCGGCAACATCATCGCATATATCCTCAGCGCCCTAAGACCACACTGCCCTATTCTGCTCAACGAATTCCCTAAACCGCCGCGGTTCCTTGCCGGTCACCGTCCGCACGACGTCATTGGTGCGGTCCTCGGCCCCGGCCCCGATGTCGCCCTCCATCCCGGCCAACACCGGCGCGTAGTCCGCCGGCAGCCCGAGGGAGATGAAATACGTCGTCATGTCCGCCACGCTGAGCTGCTCGTACGCGATCTTGCGGCCCAGGACGGCGGTGAAGATCGATGCGATCTGGGGTGAGGGGTTAGTTGGTATTTAGGAGGGAGGGAAAAGGGGGTTGTCTGGGTGGGAGGTAAGGTAGAGGAGAGAGAGCTTACATCTTGGTACGTTAACAACTCCGAGCCTAAAATCACGAAATCGGTGTTGGGTGGCTCGGGCGACGTCAGCGCGTGGAAACCAACCGCGGCGATATCGTGCGTGGATATCCACGGCACTCTGCCTGCGCCTGTGGCGGAGTACAATTTGCCCTCCTGGATCTCCTTGACGTGGTAGCTTTCGGAGAAGTTTTCTAGTGGGGGGATGGATATTGGTTAGCTACGATCCTTGTCCAGCCGCAAAAAGCGCACGAGGCAGGCGACGTCAAACACAACTCACCCATAAACCAGGTCGGCCTCAACACCGCCCATCCAATCTTCCCTCGCTTCCCCAGCTCCCGCAGGTACGCCCACTCCTCGCCCATGAACGGGCGGCCCTCCTCCACGGAGCTAGCGCCTAGCAGGACGATGCGCTTCACGCCCTTCGCCACAGCCAAGTCGATGAATTTCTTCGAGAGTTCGACGTGGTTGTCCGCCGTTGTACACACGAAGTAAACACTTTCGATAGGGGTTGCGAAGATCGGCTCCCATGTCGACTCGTCGAACCAGTCGAACTTGACGTCGCCGGAACGCGATGCGACAAGTGCAGGGATTCCGGCGGCTTGGAGGAGAGGCGCTAGACGCCGTCCTACTTTCCCTGTGCCGCCGAGGAGTAGGACGGCGCCAGGGCTGGTGGTTGATGAAGTCATTTTCTTTCTGTCCTTTGGTGCTTTGGATTTACAATGTAAAGGGGGGATTTTTAAAGTGGGTCAAGGGGTAGGAAACAGCTTTCTGATGACACAATGATACCATCAATGCCACGCCCCATGTTACTTAAACCCTTTATGTGCATCTGATTCGGGCTTCACGTGATTGGTATCTAAGGCGAGTCTCCTGACATCTGCTTGTGTTGGCAACAATGGCACGTATATAGCCCGTGCTGACAAATGGAGTCACCGGCTCGTTCGTAAATCTAGCCAATCAGATAAGGGGGCATGTCTCGATTCCGTAATTCAGGAAACTCAAAGACAAGCTCACATAATCTTGCGGATCGGTCCTGCAGAGCTAAAATCACCAGACACTCCCTTGCAACTTTAGTAGTTAAAGGGAGCCCCTCACCGGCCCCGACCGGATGTTGCATCGGAGTTTAGCGTATCTACGTGAGGATAAAAGTGTCCGGTCGGACACTTATACCGGTGACCGGTATAGTCTGAAAACAGCACGTTGAATCATACCATGGACTCCAAAGAAGGCACGGGTGAAGCCTAGCAATAGATTTCTTCATGATGGTGGATTCGAAGCGTATCGCTCTGAAATTGGTATATAATGAGGTCGGGAGGCACTCGTAGTTGTCAATACGGTTTCTAGTAAAATCCCCTGAATTTAGAAATAAATCAAGCATAAACCAAAATTGAACCCATAATTATGGCTACTCCATACGATATCCAGACTTACCTTCTAGACAGGGCCAACGTCCACGACACGGTGATCCGGCTCGTAGGTGTCCAAACCCATGATCCCAATAATATCTAGCGGCGCAGCAACTAACAGACGAAAAACCAACTAGGGCATGAATCTCGACCGAGATTCGCCCGAGGGCCTCATCAGGGATGTCTACGCCCCGCAGTGCACAATCGACTACACATCCATGTTCGGCGGCAACCCCATGGAGACGACGAACGAGGAGTGGGCGAAGAGCCTGGGCCCGATGATGGGCGCCTTCGACGGGAAGCAGCACCTAGTCATGTAGGCCATCTTCCCCCCTTAATTAACCCCCGACCATTTTTTATTCGAAAGATCATCGGAAGCTGACATCGGTAGGGGTCTCCTGATCGAACTCCCGCAGCCGGCCAACGGAGCCGTGAGGCCGGACAGGTGCACAGTCACCGCGAACTGCAACGGCCATCTGCTGCGCCGGGCCGCGCGCGGCGGGCATATGATGCATAATGGAGTGAGTTTTAGTTCCTCCCTCCCCATCTATAGGAATTATGTGGATAAAGAGGTATTTAGCTAAATCCGAAATCAGGGCCGTTATGTTATTGATCTAGTGAGATTGCCAGAGCTAGAGCAAAAGGGGGAGAACCCGTGGCGGATTAGTAAGCACGTCACTATCTTGAGTTGGGAGGATGGAAGCCCAGATGTCATGACTGTGGTTGCGGATGTTGGACATTAGATCTTTGAGTTGTAGTTAATACGGAGTGATGATTGTACACAGTCCGTATGCCTTTATGGTTCATTACTTAGACTGCCTAGGGAGATTACAAATCTTCAACATCAGTGCTACTAAGCCTACCTCTAAAGGCTCGAAGAAACCCCTAATAGCCCAAGACCACAACTAGATCGTCGGGTGCATGGGCGATGAACTCCTGCTCTCGGTAAAGAAGCTCAAGCTAAACCCATAATTTTATCAATACTACCAAACAATATCACATCTAATAGTGTCACGAGTATCTTGCGTAACCTATTTGTCACTCAGACTAGGTTAGTAGCTATCCAGACTATATGAGATGTAATGAGCGTGTCAACGTATTGTTGTTAGGAAACGTGACTTCCTCTGGATCCTTGGAGCCCCACCGATCTGCATCAATCCCCAGTGAACAGAGAATAGAGAATTGTTGAACTATGGCGCAGGAGCCTCACTGAAAGTGGCAATTCTGGTCCTCACATTGCATTTATCATCCTCTTTCACGGAAAATTCGACGGGCTTTTCAAAGACCAAAACAACGTCCGACCCTCCAAATTGGAAATAAGATATTTCTTGGCCCTTTTCGATCTCCTGGCCTTTCTCCACCGAGAGAACCACCGACGAAACCTGGGCCATGCCAATTGGTAGCACAGCAACCTTGCCATAATTCTCAGTCTGGATCACGATCAGTCCGCGAGTCTGGCACCACTGGTAGCCGGGCTCATCCGGGGCAGTAATATCATATAGGTCTATTCCACCGCCATTGAGAAGGCCTCTTAGCTTTTTCCCACCGCTAGCAATAAGGTCTTTGAGGCGTTTCTCTTTCTTTTGTGGCTTTTTAACCAGAAGACCACGATCAGCGGCTAAACCAGTGCAATTTGGGTCCTCGGTGACCTGGAGATAGACCAGCTCTTGAATCACCTTGGCCTCCAAAACTGTCCCACTGACTGGTGCATGCTGCCGGTGATAATCGCTTGGCGCGAGGAAAGCATGCATGAAATATCCATTCTTGAAGTCTTCCGATGACCAACGTGGCGATACCGCCCGTAGCAGTTTCCAAATTGGCCAATCAAAGTCCTTGATTGTGACATTTCCATTCTCAACTGGAAAGGTCTCGCCAAATCTGGAGTCAGCAACGCTGACAATGACATTGTCTGGTAGATCCTCCTCCTTCAGTGGCCGCGCAACGTCGATTTTCTTCCATTTCCGGGAGAAGAACTGATTGAATGACGCCCACCCCCCTTGCGGCGGATCCTGCCACAGGTCTTTTTCTTGATTGTAAATGGGATTGTTGTAGAAACTAGCAATCCCACATGCAGACTCACGGGTATCCAAGAAGCACCCGAGCGTCCGAGCGTAGAGTACCTGCCAATATGAGAGCCACTCAGGATCGACTCCAGCATTGTTGGGGTCAATTTTGGTCTGGTACTGTTCGACATCGGGTTGATTAAATATCCAGTAGAAGACTAATAATTTTTGAAGGAGCTCGTCTCCTTGCGTGTCGACTCTCGGAACCCATCGCAAGAGGTTATTACAGAATCGAAAATAATCCTCTAAGGTGTTGATCTTCTCTGCCTCCATCTCGCCAGCTCCGCCATTCTTTATGTCCTTAGCACTGTTGATAGCTTTTCGAAAGTCATCAAATCTGCCACAGCGATAGACATAATCCTTCAAGTCTTGAACGAGTGGGTCGTATAAGGCAATCATGATCGAGAAGAGGGGTGAGGCAATGGAAAGTCAGGATCCAATACATCAAAGGAATAATAATATGGGTTTGAGATGAAAAGAATTTAATTTCACTCTCCTCGACGTTGGATGATGCTTACCTATCTTGAGAATGGAACATCGAGGATATTTATACCTTTCCCCTAGCATTGGCAATGCAATGTCTACTTTAAAGTCTTTGTTGTTTTGCCGTCATCACTGCCGGAAACAGGGAAACAGAAGGATTGAGGCGGTTAGACGTTACTGATCCGTGAAACTAAGGAACGCGAAACTGAATAGTGTACGTCATCGTTCGCTAAAAGAACGGCGGGTAGGTAATTTACAAATGATCAATGGTGTAATGGTAGAACCTCGCACCGACGAACCAGTATCGGTAGTGACATAACGGCAACGAGCTTCAGCCAAGACTTGCCTAAAAACAGAAGTGCACCCCTCGCGGCTACTTACATTGAGCATCTTTGGGGTTTCAACACTTTCCTGCTACCTCGATGTCGTGCCGTGTTGATCTCAGCGGATAGATACATATACTCTAGCGCACAATGGAGGTGTGAGGAAGAAGATGGTTCTACGTAGTACGTCATATGTATGAGCCCGTCTTAACGCGTTTTCGACGATAATCTGCTGGCTACCCAGGTAGCCATCTAACTCGTCTTCACGATAGCTACGCTACGACTTCCCATGTCATTTTATTTCGATTATATTAATTGCTTCCCAATCCTATCGTAACAATATCACTCGCTGTGAAGGGACTTCCCGAAAGGGTGCAGAAATCATAATGTTTCACCACAGTACCCACCTACACATATTCTATCATTCCATCAGAATTAGATTATAAGGATAAACTCTACCAGTATATTGACTAAGATCTTCTCTACTAGAGAGTGCTCAAAGAAGTGATAATAAAGAATACAGCTCAAGGCTATTACCAGATTTCCTATATTGTGAGAAGTCTGATCCTAAGGACTTAATCTCGGAGATGATATCCTTGTATGAGGGATACACCTAAGGGAGATACCTAAGACATTATAAGACAAAGAAGGCTCTTGTATTTATACCAAGATCTAGACAGTTAGGCTTGGAGTTCCTTGCACAACAACATAGTTGCAACCCTTATCATATGGCCCACCTCGTGACATATATATTGTGTCGACAGTTACAGCAAATCTCATCGGGGAGTGAAAAGTTGTACAGTTCTAGATTGTTAAGATGGCAAGATTTAGGAGCGCAACGAGTCAACGAAAAGGAAGGAGGAAAGAGCACATAGGATGCCTGGAAGTGAATGACTCTCATGAAGATATTTCTATTTGGTCTTTCTCTTATAAGATTTTCGTTCACATGCTGTCAGCTTGAGTCATTATGAAAAGCTTCAAATGCAATGGATGACATCGTAATCGAGACTTTGCTGATTGGCACTTGTTTGACTTAGGGGTTCAGGGGTGCATAAAAGGGGTTCCCCTATTCTAGGCGATGACTAAGCCATGTCAATTCACGAATATCTCCAAGTGAATAAGATATCATTAGCATACGATTTGACTCAACTTCATTCATTTCTAAGCGGCGTGGTTGCCGCTTACCTATCAATCTATAAATAGCCAATATAAAATGATACATCTCTACATTACTCCGTTAATAGTGCGTATCTAACAAACACTTTTTAGGCCAATGAGACCAGCTGACTTCAACCCATCGGCAAGCATTGAAGCTTCTGGCTTTGCCGTTGGTGGATATTCGCCTTTACTAGGGTATCGAGGACAAGGCGTATTTTTATGACTAAATAGGACATTACACATAATCCTGTACATAATCCAAGGCTTCGGTGAAGCCCCCCCTGGACTAAGCTGTTGTTCATCTATATCCTCATGCAGTGACTACCCTATGAGCTATGATTTTTACATATATAGCTCCTTTAGGTTCTATGCATGCATTGTCAACTATCTTCCAATGCTGTAATTTTCAAGCTCACCAGAGGTCTTCAGAACTGCCAGGGATCAAACCACGACATCGAAACGCGGTACCGAATAGCGTCGTATACGCAAGGCTATTTAATCTCACATCGTGACTAGGTTGAAAGGGGACTGCCTTGCGCGAGACTTGAATCTGATAGGGCATGATCTAATGCATACCTATACGCATGCTGCAGCTAACCCAATCATGACCTAGGCACAGTCAACCCAATTTAGACTTATACAATCCCATCACCCTCTAGCGCCAGTCATCAAAGGTGAGGCGTCAGCACATTCGTCTTCATCGAACCGCATCTCCGGGGCGTACACAAACCCTCTCCTACGATGTGTGCCGCTTTGATATCCCATCGCGACCAAAGCGCCCTCCGGATCTCGTACTTCCGAGCGGGTCCGCGTCGATCACCGACCTAGCCCGTATCGGAATGGGGAAACGGTGAAGAAATCCAGGACCCCCGGGCCGTAACCCTCTCCCGTGCTAGCCTGGGATGTTGGTAATTACCTCAACTCTAAAAATCCGTCACAGAAGTGTTTTTGAAACAAGTTACGAGGTTACCGGATGGAGATTATGATGCTCCCCCCTCCCCCTAGACCTGGGGTCGCCTTGTCTAGCGCATCGATCTAGCGTGCCTCGATAGCCCCGGGTAGAGCTCGATATGGGAGAGCATTATCAAATGCGGCGGTTAGCTAGTCCCGACGTAGCGGTCGGGGCCAGGCTAGAGGACCTGCTGGGTTACTTTAGTGTAGAAATCCAACATCATGTGAAAATTACGGTGAGAGGAAACTCGCAACCCGCGTATGTTAGATACGTGCGTGACACACCGATAAATCACACGTATGTAGGTGTGATGTTTTACATCATGTCCTGGATTTGCGGCAAAAAAAAACGAGGCATACTAGATTATATATATAAATTAACATCCCGTGTCCAGGCGGTCGGAACACTTGATTGGTCCTTAGGGGCGGCACGACATCACCTAACGACCACCCAATTACACCCAGCCGTTTCCAAGGCGGCCCAACCCAATATATCATATCACACATATACATCCACTTCGGTTACCTCGGGGAGGCAAAGCTCAGGTAGCGAAGGCGGTAAGGCAAACAGGTTCGAAAAACCAAAATATATCGATCCTGCAAGCCACGGTGCAAGCAGGCTGCGGGATCGTTAGGCAGGCTAAATCGTCGGGTCGCCAATCTATCTGCCTAGGTGGTCTAAGTCGACCCCATGCACGGCCTAGCTTCGGGTTCGTACCTAACTGCGGCCGGCGACCGTTGACGAAGGCGCTAGGCACTCGGCATTAGGGTATCAAGATATTGGGGGAGGGCGGGCGGCTTTTAGGCATTTTCGTGGGGGTTGCACTGTTCGGTGTGAATAAGGTATCAACAGCTGTGTGCTTGTATCCATGTATTAGGTATCAAGTCAAACGTTATGTATGTACGAGGGTATAATAAATCGAAAACGTAACAAGTATGTCCTATCTAATAACGAGAAGTTTCGAACGGAAAAGTAAGCTAGCTAAGGTATTTTGTATTGTATGTACTCGATCCAAAGAATCAACAATATTAACATTGAAGTTGGTATGAGGTATTCTCCCTTTTTGTTTCCTCCAAGATGCAAATGGCCATGACGCGTAAGACATAAAAAAAATAGGTATAGAATGAAGAAAGATCCAAAAAGCCCCCAGAATATGTGCTATGTTCCAACACCAAGTTCATGCGCTATGCTGATCTAGATATAATAATCATCTTGACGTATCACGAAGTTCCCGATAAATTTCATTCCGAAAATCTAGGTAGGGTATATAACGATACGCCGTCGCCATGCCTGTATACAACAAAAGAAAAAGGTATTAACGAAAGAGAATAGAAAAAGTCTAGCCCTATGCGGGGTAACGTTGGGCTGCTTCTCGGCGCAGAGGCATCAAATGAGACACGATCGGAGGTTCGGGACCTCCCTACATGTCATGATATATTTCCCGGTCCAGTCAACGTATGGCAGGCCTCAACCTGCATTGGGGACGACTCAGCAAGATGTAGTCCCCAGCGACTGGGTCGTGCGACCACGGCACGCCCCAGCCGTCGAAAATCGGGTCCTTCTGTAGGACCGTGGCTTTCGTCTCGAAGTCGCTCAGTTCGGCTTCCATGTTGCATAGGTACAGGAGGTCCGGCCCGGCCCACTCGTCGATGAGTTCGGCGATGTGCTTGAATCCGTTGGTGTGGCCGCCGCACTCCCTCGATTGGAATCCGCAGAGGACGAAGAGGTAGCTGTGAATAAGTTCGTGAATGAATGTCGATATGAGCAAGCGTCTGTTGTATTTCTTGTCCTTTAGGATCCGCCGCGACAAGAATATCAATGTTTCGTACCCGGCGGTGAGGGGCGACTTCCTCAGCGCTGTGGTGCCGATGAGACTGCTCGGGAGGTCCACCCAGGACCAGGCGACGCGCCCCTTCAGTCTGCCACGGAAGAATATCTCGTTTGCGGCGTAGAATATGCCCTGCAGAGCGACATCGTCGATGTCGAACTCTGCTTCGGGTGATTTGGGGCAGATGAGGCTCCTCAAAATCCTCTCATGCTGGGAGAGTTTGCTCCTCCGACGAGGGTCTGCTAGATCGGCCTCGACCAGCTTGGCCGCATCATCATGGTCCTTGTCTTTCGCATGTGTTGCGTGATTCAAGTCGGGCGAATCCGACGGCCGCCGCACCCTCAGATGTTCGAAGGGTACGCTAGGCCTCGCCGTTTCGGCGTAGTGGTGAGTTGCGAATGAATTTTCAACCATGATCGGATCGAATCCGGAGCGGCAAGATCCGGAGTTTGCTTCCTTGATGATGAAGAAAGCAGGCGGGGCTAGGGTCTGCTCGAACTCCATAGTCTCGAAGGCGTCAGTATGGTCGACGAATCGATGGCGCTTGAATGGTTGAAACATTTTGAAGTCATCCGGGAGAGTAGAGAATTCAGAGTAGCTGGGACGGCGTTTTTTGTTATCGATGTATCGACGACGTTGTCGAAATGTGCCGTCAGGAAGAGATGAATCGCTTGAGGAGCGCGACATCTCCGTCCCTCCGACGTACCAGCTGGCCATTTGACATGCTTGAGCAAGTCCTCGATCAGTGTTGCGGACAGCCCGTAGGTTAGAACGTGGTACCACGCCAGAGGTCGTAGGAGAGAGATGTAACTCGGACTTTGTTGTCAAAGATAGGACTTGCGAATCATCACCGAAGTTTTTTTCGGATTTCTCATGCCATAATCCATATAGTAAGAGGGAGCTGAACTAAACTCTCGACTGCAGGCACGCCACGACAATCAATGGACGCGCAGGATCCCTTTTGGATAATTCGGCTTCGGATTGGTCTTGATTAACACACGCAGCGGCTAAGCTGGCGTTAGCCTCACTCTCCAGACAGGCTGGGTTGGGCCTGTGACGGGCAGGACAGCAGTGATATGTGGAGGTCTTAAAGGTTGCAGCCCACGGACAAGGCAACATGAAGTAATCCACTTCTTGGAGTGCCTGCAACCAAGGACCTGCTTGGACAGGATAAAGCTTGGCTTTTTTGGGATGACAAATTTGAGACCGTAGAAGCGGTCCTCAGAAACAACATCCCGTTTCTTTCCTTTCCTTATTATTATTTCTTCTTTCTTTCTCGATCTGCCCTACCTCCGCAGTGTCAAGACTCTAGAGTCGGACGTAATAGTGGAGAAAGCAAGGGATAAGATTGCATGTCCAAGTTCGAATTACAGGATGCGCGGGATAGGAAAAATTCCAGTAGAGGCAGATCATAGATGGCTGGTACACGAATAGAACCGAAACGAGTCTTGGGACGAAGGAAAGAGAGAGAGCGGTGAAAGGGAAAAATACGACGGAGACCCGGCAGAGCCCGTAGGATAGATAGATAGTATGTATGTATGTATGCAGGAATGTAATGCTTACATGCGAGCTTCAAGGACGGAGTTGCAGTAGTGCAGTGGCGTAACCGGCCGTCTTTCCTACTTGACTTGCCAGAATTGCCTACCTTTTACCCATCGTGGGCTTTGGAACCGAGTTCGAAATCTGGTACGCCAACACCTGGACAAAGAGGTGTGTGGTTCGGGTTCAGGATGGCAGGTTAAGATTTTAGATAATGGTAGGGAAGAGAGTACGACGGAAAGGTATTACACTGTAAGACCGTCGTCTCAATTTTGACAACGCAGCAAGTAAGCACAACACGAACCGTGGTTCTCGGCATACGTTTTGCCCATCTGCTTGGATTGGATTTTGTATTCTTGGGATTTCTTGGAAATTCGGTTTGGTAAACATCCATAACTTACATATTAGAAAATAAAAATTGACAACAAAACTCGATGGTAGTCTAGACTTTTTGGATGTACCTATCCTGGCTGTATGCTGTAATGCTGTAATGCTGTAGTGCTGCAAACTACTGCGTACTGCAGCGCAAGTGGCAATTCTGCGTCAATGCTGAGCTACTCCGGGAGCGGGAGATGCGACTTGGCTTTGAGGCACACAACATTGGATGATGGAAAGGGAAAAATGGTAAAAGGGAAGGGAAAAAATACATAAAAAAATAAAAGAGAAGGCGAAGGAATAAATGATTGGCTATGATTCGTGCAACCGATTGCTGGCATTAATTATTATGGATTCTTTTTAAACTCTAGTAATCAGTGGAGTCTAAGACCCAAAACTGGAATACCCCTTGTCCTAGTGTAGTACTAATTTGGATCAATCTCCATTGGCTATTATCAAGCTCAGATGGTGGAACCCATCCTCTGATTTGCTGCCTCATGTTTTTCAGTTGGCTTGATGCGTCACCTCAATCAATATCAATAGCTCTACTACCGATCTAAGTACCTAAGTGCTTTTTTGTTGAGGCTAACGACAACACATGTTTTCATATTCGCTTCCTTTGAGTAGTAAGAGAGACATTTATGCGTTACATGAGAAATACACTTAACTCACACCATACAAGAAAAAATGATAATAATAAGGGGGTAAACGGAAAGAAAAGAAAAGGGATAATAAGAAGAGAATAGGGGTTGAGGGGTATTTTACAAATAATAATCAAGATATAACACAAACAAGATAAAATCCAAAAAATAAAAGAAGGAGATCAAAAATAGCTGGAGGATAAATAATAATAATGTTACGTACGGATCGTCGTCGTAACAAGTCTAAGAAAACCCCCTCCTCGTGACCCCCAATATTTTCGCTCACTGACTGACGTCCGCACTGGTCCAATGTCAACGGTCCACCTGCATTTTAGCAGGGACTCATGCACTTTTGCCTCCGAGACCTTGGATAACCAATGATGTATTAAAAATATCATGATAAGATAACGCATCCCGCCTCAACTTCCCATTGTTTCATTCCTGTCCAACTTCCGGGTCTGCCGATCCCTTCTCATTCAGCCTACGTAGTGAGATCATGACTCAACCTCTTGTAGAGAAGTATGATAATCCAAATCTGTCAGTGTGTCCGTTTTATTATCAGACGTGACGTGGACGTGGTTCGATATGGTTGAACGAGCTGGACGGGTTGGACGGCCTGGACGGGTAGAGAAGAAGGCATAATTGAGGCAGAAACAAATCAGGTGCTAATATTTTAGATTCCGCTGTGGATATTTCCGGCTCCAAGGTTCTGCACAAACCGAACATCCCTCGCCTGTCGTTCTAGCGCTAGCCTCATTCTCTCATGGTACATCTGCTCCTCTTCTTCTGTCGCAACCTCTTCAGGCGTCCTTGGATTCTCGTTAAAATCTTCCGGCGAAGACCCAGGCTTGGACGAGAAGCTGAGCAATCCCAACTTCTCACCGGTCCAGAATAGGATATCGTCATCATTGACTCGGACCTCGCCATCCTGACCCGCTGTCCGTGTAGAGAGGATCTTTCTTGCGATGTCGTCCGACCCGGGCATCGACCCGAAGAGTGAGCGAAGAGCTAGCGTTTCGGACTTGCCAATCTTATGACGGCGCACTTCCGTGAAACCATCCCTCTCGACCCACTTCATGTACCCTTGTCCATCGGAGAAGACGATTCGAGTTCCATGGTTGATGACGGAGAGAAGCTTTGACTGCGAGGCCGCTTGCCGATTTTTCATGGTAGATTCCTGGATAACCCGGGACTGCGGTATGCTGTTGGAACCGGAAGATAGGCCGTATAACTCGAGTGAGCCCTTTGTGTTGTATTCGCCACATGCTATCAACGTTCTCCCACCGGTCACGCTCTTTGCCTTCTCGACTTGTTCCTCGGAAAGTTGAAAACGTCGACGCAGATCACTGTTAAGACTGGAGAAAGGGTAAGGAAGTGACGTGAGGCCGCAGAGCTTTGCGCCAGAGTGAATTGAACCCCTAATCGCCGGAAACATGCGCCGGTCATAATGTAATATATTAGAGAATCGACCGGCTACGAAGATGTCATCTGATAATTGGCTGCTGTCACCGGACCGTTCGAGATGGAGAATGCTCTGCGGGCCCGATTGAGCAAGCGAAGCGTACGGGTCAAGAGGCCTCGGGTCCAGGACGTGAGAGAAGTCTCGATGGCCATTCTTCCTAACAGCTTCTAATCGCATCTGGTATTCATCTCGACGTTTAACCCTCGCTCTAAAATCATGCAAGTGTAGACCATGAATTGTACCAACTGTCAAAGGGACCCCAGGATCAGCCGCGGAGAGTGTAGTGATCGACCATTCGAACGGGTGGTTCCCCATGACTTGAAGCGTCTGGAGGTCGACCTCGATAAGACCTTGACACGAGTTAGTCATCTCTTAACAATGACTAGGAAGAAAACGTACGGCTTTGTACAGCGAAGAACGCCATATGCTTTTTATTATCAACACTCACACATTCAGTCACCCCTGTGCTAATCATCTTCGAGCGTCTTGAAAGATCGGCACCTGGACCATCAGCGCATAAGATACCAGGGTTAGACTTCGATAGAATCGAACCCCTTTTACATCGAGTGCCCTTTACATCCCACAGGCAGACCGAGCCGTCCTCAAGTGGCGACACCGCGAAAAGCTCGTTTCCGCTCGAAGATGGACTGTATAACGCTGCGCCACTGACATCTATTTGGCCTCTTAGGGCACCGTTTTGAATTTGGGGCTGCTCAAACCAGCTGACAGCAATAGGACCATGTCTTTGAATATATTCGTTATACCAGTTTGCCTTTTCGTTAGGAAATGTCGGGTCCCAATTTGCAGCGATACGGATTTGTTCCCGCTTCCTCCTCTTCGTAGACAGCTGAGAGATGCTCTCGAGCCGACTCCAGTGTACCTCATTTTGATCTTCTATCAGGCTCCCCTGTCCCAAAGTTGTAGATGCGCCACTCAGTGTCGCGCCATCCTCGTCGACCCAATCAGATCCCAATCGATAAAGTCTAATGCGTTCGCGAACAGAGGCGGAGAGGCATTTGTTGCGCCAGAAATTTCCATCGCGACAGAGTCCTAGAAAATGCTTCGAGAGGCTTTGGAGGATAACGACATCGCGCGCTTCTAAAACTAGCAGTTCCGAAAGACTGGTTAGCGAGAATACTGGGCAAGGACAGAGGAAGTAGATCTAATACAGTGATGAAACTCACAGGATATGATATTTAAGAAGATCTCATCTGGGAGGTTTTCAAGGCGGCTGGAACCAACCATGATCTGAGCAGTCTTCTAATTGTGCCTACGAGTTGAAGCAGGATTATTACGAGTCGCTTGCCTACTACATGTAGGCACAGGATAAGACAAAAATGAATAGAGTAGGGTATTATGATAAAGAAAACAGAATATGGGATGTATTGGCTTGAATTCTAAGGAGTGGACGGTCTAACAAAGATAAGATTGATGATGATGCTTTTGTTTCGGATGGAATTAAGAAAAGAAATACCGTCGGACTGGAATCCCCGCCTCAGCTTATCGTGTTGAATGACGAAGGTCGCAATGCCCGATTGATGGATCTCTAAATACCTCCAGTACCCCTAGGAGGTACTTTGAAATTCTTAAGATTCATAAGATAACTCTGGTGGGAGCTCCGCTATTTTCTGATAGTGCTAGAAGGGGGGCGCTAGGTAGCCTCAGGCTGCTTAGGTGGTAATCATTCCCCTAACAGGTTCGCGGGGTTACTTGCCTCTTGGCGGTCGACCGGTGCCTTCCTTCCAATGATTCTAGCCCAGACGATGTTACCATTTATCTTCCAAATCGTCGGGATAAGGCCCTGCACTGTTTCAATAGCTGACTCCGCAGAACGGCAAACAAGGGTGAAAGAAATTTGGGGGCTGAAACCTTACCAGTTTGGGAATATACGCCACATGTGGCTCATTAAAACTTCCGACGACATCAACAACGTCAACAACATCAACGACATACAACGACATACAACGACAAATATATAGAAACATCAGTATCTTGAAATAAATTTCAATTTCACCCACCTTGTTAATATCTGTTCAATTTCAAATTTTCACGGTAATGATTACGTTGTATTAAAAACATATTATTGTTTCTTAAGCTTTATGTATTTCGTCTCCTTAATGTTGCTATTAACCTGCGTAACGATAGCAGTTCGAACGTAGCCAAATAGTGGTTATTACTTTCAACAAGCATCAGTCAACTATAACCAAGAACCTTTTTGGACAAGTTCAAGGTTAAGTCCGATACACGTCTTTATTTAAAGTGATGATTCCTAGCTTAACACGCCAGAAGGCCACCGATGTTAGGGAACAGTCTACCGACTTCGCCAATACAATTTCCTCTTTGCGAGGCGTACCTAATGTAGTAAATAATCTTTCTATCTAACGGTATACCTAGCATCTTAATAATCACCTCTGTGTATACTCCTCCGTGTATACAAGAATTTCGTTGTCGTCGTCTTTCGAACCTTGTGAGATTTACTCCCCTTTAGATTAATATTTCTTGAGCTAAGTTTTAGAGAATCCGTTGTCTTCATATCGAAATGTACATTATGGCTTTCATTATTCAATCCCCCATAGTACAATATATTAAAATAGAACTCCCGTCTCTTAGCAAGAATGTCCCAGGGACGAAAGTGAGCGTTAAATACATCACAGATGAACACCGGAGAACAATAACCACAATGGCGTATGTTACAGTATTTGGTCTGTTTTACATATATATACTGGAAACAATCATTCAATGAAGTTGCTGCAATATTCGGAGACGCGTAGTTTGACTACCAGATGTCATTTGGCGGTTTGTGCGAGTTTAGGGTGTTAACCCTTCAGGACTGTTAGTACCAACGTAAATTCTCGTGTTGATATATATGAGGGTTGTGGGCACCTGGCTACGGCTAACCTAAATAAATATTACAGTATTAATTGAGATCACGAATGCTCTATTTTTTTTTTTGTGTACCTAGGCCTAGCAACTGTCACTATCTTCAGTAAAGTATTTAGTACTCCAGACGAGTTAATGTGTTTCTATACTTAACACACTTCACTTTTACTTTCACTTTCACGATCACCTCTCCTGTATACCTTTTTTCTATTTATTTCATCATCCACTACTACTTTACTAATAAATCGTCCTCGACCTTCTTTACGTCGTTTCATGACTAGCAATTACACTCATTCAACGACCATATTTCAATTCCCTTGACGGCCTTCAAATATATCGTCATCGAAATTGCTACCATTCTATTATCGCGAATATTGCAAACTGGGAGATAGACAATTAGAGTCGAGATCAGGTAACAATTGCTTACGAGGTATCTTGAGAAAAGTCTGCTCTAATTTTTATTCAACTGACAACCGCCGTAGATATCAATCTAAAGCAGGCAGGAACTACCCACCAACCGTCAATCGACGTCTGAAAACCCGTACCTTCCCTGGGTGAAGTTTGTAAGTACCAAGGTAGCACCTTCCTCCCCAACCCAACTTCCAAAATACCTTCCCTCTCCCCCTTCCGACTTTCGCCTTCCACTTTCTACTTTACACATCCTACTTTCTATTTTATTTTCTATTTAATGCACTTCACCTTCCACTCTCCATCTTTCATCGGACCCAATCTTAAACAATTCACACTTTCATTCACAACACTTACTTCCCATTTCCATCATAACATATTCAATCCACCAACGCACTTTCCCCTTTCCCACTTATTTTCCATACACTTGTACACCAGCACTTGACTTACACTTACATATCAATTCGTCGCTTGAAGGCTTGAGTTAGTACATCGCTCTACCCTCCGTTATTTTTTGCACCTCGTGTATAACGGTGCTGTTGCGTCATTTCGCATCACTGCTCGTCGACTTCTAGTTCGTTATACTAGGTATGTACATTCCAATATTTCTTTCTGTTCATAGCTCTATCCCCTATATCATCATCACCTTATCCTCTCCTATCCCTTTAATCATACTCTCCTTACTGAAACTTCACATGTTTATATTGTCGGCTCAATTATTCTTACCTCAAACCCCTTTATCAATTAACCATCCTTGCGCATCGATACTTCACCTTTTACTCGTGTTATTACATCAATCCCCTTTCATGATACACCTCACCTTCCGTCAATACCATCGTCTTCCTTTAATTCCTTTTAATCTGTGCTGCCACTTCACATTATGTTATTCACTAACATCGTGTCACGTGTCTCAGAAGCACATTCCCTTCACAATGGCATCCCGCCAGAGTAAGGGTCAGGGAGACCGCTATTTTTCGGAAAGCGTCTCGCCTACTGAGTCTGAGCAAAAGCCACTTGCTCGCGCCCGAGGCTTCGCCAATCTGAACGAAGCATTCCAGAACATTACTGTCAAGAAGGAATCGACCAATGACACCTCTCCTGAGGACGCAAGTGGAAACGGACCCAGCCGTGATAGATATAACCGAAAACTCACTAACGCGTCTTCTGGAGGTCAATCGGATGAAGCAACCATTCGTCGGTCCCAAGATGTGGGCTTTAGCCAACCTACCACTCCCGCGGCTGGACGCTTGTTGACTCCTCGCGGCGCCTTTCCCAATGAACCCCTCTCCACCGTTGCTGAGATGCCCCGACGCGATGGAGCAATCACCCGACGAGGAGTTCGTGATGAAGAACCAGAGATCCCAAAGCACACTCTTCACCGCGCCCCGGTTGGATACCGCCCAGTTGGCTCCCCACCTTCAGATGGGCTACCCGAAAGTCCTGAGGTGAACATGATTCGTCGCCATAGACGATCCATGTCACTTCAGGACTTGAGCTCGCCTTTAGCAAGCTCGTCCGTGTCAGACTCCCAACGCCTGCTTGATCCTGATGTGTTGGCACTTTCACTCCGACGGGCTCGTAGGCCTACCTTCCCCTCGTCGCAAAAGCTTCCGCGCCAGCAAAACCAGACGCAGTACAGCAGCGATGAGTTCATCGGCGTCCCTTCTCTTGACGACTCCGACGTCAATTACAGCAACTATCATTCCATGCACAGTAACCCGCATGACCAGGTTCGTCTGCAGCCGTCGAGGGAGAAAAATGTGAGTCGTGCTCTGAGGCACGTGAGTAACGCTGGTGAAGCTAGCCAGGCAACCTTCGTTACCTCTGACGGTAGCCCCATCGCCTTGAAGGGTCCAGCATCCCCAATTCCTTCGGATGTCGCTTACGCGAACCTACAGAAACTCCACCCTGTTCGCGACATCAAGGTGAACATTGGAGGCGGCACCCACCATGACAATGGCTGGGAAAAGGCCAATGAAACGAGGGACCAGCTAGGTCCACGGGATTCCACTGGCGATGGTGACTGGGTAACTGAATTGACCAGTGATGTTGATCAGTCCAGCATCTATGACCAATCTGGCTTTCCGCAGCAAGCTGTCTACCAGCCAGAGCACAACGAAGCCAAGCCGTCCGGTGGATTCGTCTCTCGTTTCCGCGTCCTCCAACATCCCGGAAAGAAAGTTGAGCCGGAATCTTATGAGTTGCGAACATTGAAGGATACCAAGCAGCAAGTGTTCCTCCCAAGGACACAGGCTGGCGGCATGGGCGCATACCCGGAGAACTCGACTCGCAACCCCTTCCCTCGCCATAGTAGTCGAAAACTGTCGAACCCTTTCAGTAGGATTGACAGTTACAGGCGTCTGGATGACAACGGCAGTTTCAATGTCAAGATCAATCGTGAGTTCCCAGACCACCTCCGATTCCGCGACTCGACAGCTTCCGAATACTCGGCGGTAAAACTCGGGCGTAAAAGGGCATCGACTCTCCAGCCCATGTCTTTCTACCGGGTATCAGAGGATGCTGAGCCTGAAGGCTTTTGCGAGGAGGTCTCTTCGTCGAAGGAGGTTCAGGTGTCTCCCCAGAAACCTCGCTTGGTAGATCAAGACTACCCGAACCGACGAAGCTTAGGTTGGTGGCGTTCCGGGAAAAAGAGGGCCAGCAGACTGCCGCAGCTGCCTTCCTTTAATGGGGAGCCAATCACCGCGCAATCGAAGTTCCCGTTCGAGCTTATTCCGCTCGACGAAGCGCAGCGCAAAAACAAACTGGAACGAGAGAGCGGTGAGACCGACGAGACCGAGCCCGCGGCAATCCGATACCAACGAGCGATGAGTGCCTCATCTAGCCAGGCGCTGCCATCCTCGCGCCGTGTCAGGACGCCGCAACCCATCCACGCCAGAGGTAGCCACATCGCACCCCACCTCTCCATCGACTTTAGTCCGTCGAGTGTTTTCTACAGGGATGCTTTGCATGGTATGTTCTAACATTTCATCTCGCTAGTGATCATGACTAACATAAGATAGACATCTCGGTTCCCTACTCGGCGAATAGTCATCGCACGATAGGTGCTGGCCGCAGCCACTCGGCTCCATACTTGGGACAGGGGCAAAGTCATACCCCTATCATCTACATCCCAGGCCCGTCTGATGCTCCTGAACGCTCCTGGTTCAAAAAGGTCATGTCTCGGCTATTCTACCCAAAGAGCCAGAATCAGAACAATGATACCTCGAATGCGACTGTCGTTCACAACCCTCCCGCCAATAACGACAACAACGACAGCATCATGAGTTTTGGGGCTCTAGAGGCAGCGGCTGAACCGCATCTTTCCGAGAAGGCTCGTGTGCGCCGTCACCGTTACTTCATTGTCATGGCTGCCTTAAGCATTCTACCCTTCATTGCCATCCCGGTAATCACGGGGAAATTCGACGAGTACCTTTCCTGGTACACCGAGGGTGAGGTGCGCCGGATCACGAAAAAGCAACGTGCTTTCATCAGGAACATGTTCCTGTTTGAAATATGTGTGCTGGTCATTGTTGCTGCGTGCATTACCGCAGTTCACACCAAAAATGCCCTCAGCATGTAAAATCCCAAGAGGATTACGAGACATGAAGTCTCCAGAGATGGTTAAGGGATCCACCAATTGTTATGGCTACGTGCCATTTAAGTCATTCACATTGTTCTGGCGTTCCGGAGATACCCGGTTTTTTTTTCTCTCTTGTTTTTTACGATGTCGCATGCATGGTGCGACGAGATGCCATGGCATTCATCGGAGTTACTGTTTCTTTAACGACCGACCACGAGTGGTCACGAATTGACGACCAATGATACTCTTGACGACTGCATACAAGATATGCACATACACACCATTTGCATCTTGGACATCTGTTCCAACTTTGCGCACATTGCCCTGTCGACATGGGATTGAGATATCATTCATGATCTTCTCTCCTTATATCAACGCAGCTATTTTCCTTGTTTTTATGCCAAAATAAATTCGACATTGGTCCCATCGGTTTTCATATCTTCTTGTACGCCGCACGTACTCAGGTTTTCCTTCTTCGATAACGACATCGCCAGTTGGTTGGTTACCCCTCGACACAGTTTAACCTTATCCTCTTGGGATTGGTTTCAAACCACCTTCTACGCGAGAAAAGGAAACACTTTGGAGGAATGGATACATGAGAGGTTCTGACAGGATTGAACAAGAACGCCTTGGTTTTTTTCTTTTGATCATGGTTGTCTTGCAAAAGAAAAACTTTCTGGTACCAATTTGTTAGGACTCTTTTCCATAGGTTGTTGGAGGATAGTCAACCCGATCACCATAGTTGAAGAAAACTTTTGATGACCAACACTTGGACTTAATGCATGCATACCGTGACTACATGTAGGTGACATGACAATGACATGCCCAGTAGATCTTGAAGTAATAGGCGTTAACATTTGCCTTTGATATGCCCACAACTAGGTTAATACGTAGGGACCACGCATCAAGAATATGACCTTAGAGAGCGTGGCTTTCACAAAATATCACCAGCCTATAGGTTCAAGGGGCAGAGAATAAGAGAAAAAGACCCTTAATAATTGTCATTTGTACTCGCCATGCCATGCTATGCCTCGCACACATATCCCCTTTGTAGGATATAGGCGGCATACAACATAAAATCCATCCATTCTACAATCGGTATAATCCCCCAGCCTATTTCCCTTCCCCATGCAATTCCACCTTGTCATCATGTACCCTTTCATATGCAACCCCCAATCCATACCGTCATGCCAGCAGCCCTCATGCTTAAACCTCCTTATAAACAATCTGTCTCAAATGTTCCTTCTCGCCGCTCTGCTCGCACATGGCGCGGAACATGCCCAAGCCCCCGTCCTCCTCGGGCCCCTGCATCTCCCAGAGTTCCTTGGGCGTCCCGTATTCGGCCACCATGCCGTCGCTGAGGACGAGGATGCGGTCGAAGTCTGCGATGGTGCTCAGTCGGTGCGCGATGACGACGAGCGTGCTGTCGCCGAACTCCTCGCGGATGCTGCGCTGGATGAGCGCGTCCGTCGTCATGTCCACGGCGCTGGTGGCCTCGTCGAGGACCATGACCTTGGGCCGGGACACGATGGCGCGGGCCAGGCAGAGTAGTTGTCGTTGGCCTTGCGAGAGGTTGAGGCCGCCTTCCGAGATGGACGACGAGAGGCTGCGGAAGATGTTAGTGTTCTTTTTGCGCCCGGTGCTGCCGGAGCTTGGGGTAGAGCTCCCGGGGGTGGCTGGCGAGGACTCGTTGCTGTTGGCATCTGCGTTTTCTTCTTCGGAGATGAGGTGCACGCGGCCTAGCGAGTCGAAGAGTTCGGCGTCGGTGTGGTTATCGAAGGGGTCGAGATTCGAGCGAACGGTGCCGCTGAATAGGACTGGGTCTTGCGGGATGATGGCTAGTCGACTTCGTAAGTCGTGTAGCTTGATCTTAGAAATGTCAAGCCCATCGATGCAGATACTTCCTGATCGGGCCTCGAGGAAGCGGAAGAGGGCAAGCGTCAGTGACGATTTGCCTGCACCGGTACGTCCTACTACGCCAACGCGTTCGTTCCGTTCAATAGTGAAGTTGAGACCTTTGAGGATAGGAGGGAGATCTTTTGCATAGCTGACCACAAGGTCGTTGACTTCGACGCGCCCTTCTGTTGGCCAGGCTGCTGGCGGGCTCTGGCCTTCGAGGCTTTCAGTAGGCAGTTCTGTGTATTCAACGATTCGTTCCGCAGCATTCATCTCCAGCTCGACGTTGGCATAATGGCGGATTGTCCACATAGCATGACCCGAGAATTCAAGTGCGAATGCCAGTCCGAACCCGGCAAGGGCTGCGTCAATCTCGGGAGCCAGGAGGATAAGCATGGCAACAAATGAGGCGAAGAAACTTCCCACCACCGCCATTCGCCAACCCATCCAACGGATAAACAGCCAGAGATGCCAAGTCGCCACAGTCCAGTCGTCCAGTCTCTTGTACATGCGCTCGATATAAGTTTGGCTTTTATCGAACGACCTGATTGTCTGGACGCCAGTCAAGGCCGACCCAAATTGTTCGAACACGGGAGACTTGGTTATCGACTCGAGGCGCTTCACGGGCCTAGCTCCGTTTAGATATCGGTTTGCATAGAATGCGCAAATCATGAGAAGGAAGAATGCCAAGACGATGATTATAGGTGAGACAAATAGTCCAGCGACGACGACGCCCACAAGGTTGAGACATGCGCTTGCCGCAAAAGCCATCGAATATGCCATATGGGTATCGACAGAGTGGAAGTCGGCTGTGAACCGGTTAAGGATTCTACCTAGAGGCACGGTATCTAACCATCGGAGGGGAGCTCGAAGAACCACAAAGTTGAGTTTGGCGAATAGTTGTCTAGAGGCACGTATCGAGCCACTAAATACGTAGTAGTAACGGAATGTCGAGACGATTGAAGTGAAAGTCGAAAGGAACACGTATATGCCGAGGTAGAAACCTAGACTGTGATTGTCTGACTTGACCATTGGCTGGACCATAGTGTTCATCGTAAACTGCGATAGGGTAAACTGATACGGGTATGCCTGTCTCTCCGTCTGAGCATCGACACTTTGCTCATGTTCGTCATACGACCCTGTCCATATTCGTAGCCACCATGAACGTCCTATTGTCAAAGTCTGCACGAACATGAACAAAAAGACGATCGCAGACCAGAACCACCATGAGCCACTGTAATTCAAGTATGCTGCATAAACTTTGCCCTTGACGGCTCCTTTCTCACGTCCCTCCTCTTCGACAAACTTACGGGCTTGTGCCTTTGAGGGAACCTTAGCAAGGGGCTCACCATCAGGTTCAACGCCAACCTGAGAAGTGTCTTCGGAATTGATTGCTGTCGATACTTCATCGTCTCGAATCTCCTGGTCTGCCTGCTCATGGCTCTTAATTTGTTGCAGAGTTCCAGTTTGTTCCAATTCTGATAGAAGCCCGGCGTTAAGCACACGGCCATCTCCTAGTTCGACCAGATACTTTGTCTTTGGCTCGCACAGGGCGACGTGGTGTGTAACTAGAATCCTCGTTCGCCCGACACAAAGCTCACCGGTTAGGCATTTTTCGAAGATATGACGACCAACGTGAGCGTCAACTGCGCTGAAGATGTCGTCGAGAACAAGTATGCCGGCACGAGAATAGATAGCCCTTGCAAGCCTACATAATCCATGTCAGTAAACGAGTGTAAAATTTCGAGAGCAATTAGGAATCCGCCTCCCGAATGTCAACCCGAGCTATACTTGGATAGGTATGATTTCCTCCGTCATATAATTACTTCGAGTTCTTGCAGGAAAGTCAACTTACGTGATCCGCCATTTCTGTCCACCACTCAGGTTGATTCCATTGGCACCAATCTCCGTATTCTCTCCATCGCTAAACATCTCCATGTCCTTCGTTAGGGCACAGACTTCTATTGTCGTGTTGTATCGATACTCATCATATGGCAGGCCGAACAGGACGTTTTCTTTGACAGTCGCATTCTCGATCCATGGTATCTGCGCGACAAAGGCGATGGCACCAGGGATGATCCAATTCTCTTTATTTGCTTTCTGGTCGTGGCGTTGAGACGGCGCTCGGGGTACGCTGACAGATCCAGCAAGAATGTCAACTTCACCTAGGATGGCTGCCAGCATCATGCTCTTTCCGCTTCCAGTTTTCCCTGATATGATTGACAATTCGCCTTGGGGGAACGTGATATTAACCTTTCGTAAAACGAATCGATCGGGATCCTCATCCTGGTTATCCGAGGGCCAGGCGATTGACGCGTCGTCAAATGTAACTTCATCAGCTTCTTTGGTTATCTTTTCAATCTCCGGGCCCTTCAAGTAGGCGTCTATCCGCTTCACGGATACCCAAGCGTCGACGAGATCAGTTACCAGCTCGGGAATGACCGAAAGGGTTACCTCAAGTGCCTTAAAGACGCCGAGACTCACGAAGGCAACCGAAGGAATAAGTGTTCCGTTCAGGGCTGCGTAGACGGCGAGAGACACGGCAGCGAGCATGACTGGGCTCGTAATCCAACACCCGATGAGTATGACGTCGTTAGTAAAAGCGCTCCAAACACACTTCAATTCTCGTTCTCGAACATCACCGATCTTCTTCTCCCACTGCGGTTCAAGGGCAGAGAACTTGATCTGGCGGATTCCTTGAAGAGCCTCCGAAACGACTTCCATCTTCTCGTCCCGTACTTTCATTAGGCGGTCCTGGGCGTCAGAGTACCGTTTCGAGAAGTAAATGTTTATTGGAGTAACGGCAAGCATTGTTGAGAAACCCGCGAGAAGGGGCTTCCACCCGAGTAGCTTTAGAAGGAATAGTAATGACACAATCAACTCACACAGACTTCCAGGAAAGATGTTGCTAAACGCAGCAAAATCTGATACTCGCTTCGCATCGACGCCTATCAAATTGACAGTGCTTTGCTTGCTTTTTCTGATCTGCTCGTCGTCATCTTCTTCGAAGTCGTCGATGTCAGGCCTGTCACCAGCGGACGATTCTCCAATTTGTCCAGCAATATTCGGTTCAGCCGATTCAGAGGATGTGGCTTTGCTCTTGCTGGCTTCCTTAACGTCTTTACGTCTCATTGATTTCTGAAAGATCAGTGCTGATAGTTGAGCTCGAATTGGTACACATAATTGTGCCCAAGATAGCCAATAACTGTATGCTTCGACCCATGATTGAATAAGGACCGCTACGGCGATCAAGATGACCCAGACCCAGGCGTCATAGCCCAGACGCTCATGATTTTGTCGTCGTTCTAGGAGATTGAGTAATTGCAAGACGATCCACTGGGGTGCCAGACTAAGAAAGGCAGTAACAATAGTCAATGCCCATTGGAGTATGAAAAGCCATCTATGGGCGGATATAATGGAGATCCAGAGCGGACCGGTGAAACCGCGACTTTCCCAATCAGCGGTCGTTTCTTTAGACCTTGTAAAATGGTCTGGCCTAGGGAGGTCTTCCAGATCGAGATTGTTCTTTTTAGCGGCCATGCGAAGTAGGTGGGAAGGCCAGCTCCAGTTGAATCGACTCCATGCTGATGCCGTATAAAGCCTATCGACCAATTTACCGTCATGAAATACGTCAGGTCGCCTAGGAATTGACAAGCTGGAAATGGCTAGACAAACAGCGGTTATTATTTCAGCCACACGTATGGCGAATATCCCAGTAGCATCTTGTTTTAGTAAAAGTGCGGCAACGTCGTTGCCCTGAATGGCGAGGACTGCAGTGAGGATGATGCATGAGAGAAAAGACCAAACACCTAGATCATAAGCAGTTACCGAGTTCCGGCTAGACGCGATACAAATAGCCTGCAAGGTTAAGAGAGCCTGTGTCCACGTGGAACAGCACATGTCAGTAATCTGACGGTTTCATTATGTCTTGTGTGTAACGGTGAGCTTACCCAGATCGTAACATCCAACCAATTCTCGACAAACAAACCACCTTCTATGTCTCGTGCGCCTAACGTCGAAATCACAGCGAGTGTGATGGATAGGCCGAGACCAATAAGTGAGAAGAGGATTATAAAGGTCTTTGGGACTTTGCTGTTGAAGGTCTCGATGGCTTGGGGCGTGCTTTTGCCATCCTTGTCCTCATAGATACCAGTCGCGAATTTTGAGCCACAGTTACGCAACCTACCCGAGTTTAGGACGGCAGGAACGGAGAGGACTGTGGCTAGCCCCAGGCCGACAGCTGAAGTGATGAGCGATACTATCTTGTCGGACATGTTGTGATGACCATATGAAAGTATTCGGAGTTAAGCTCGGAACTCTCAAGCCAAAAATTGGCTGGAAATGACCTTGCCGGATATACGCGACAAGTAGCGCGGAGGAGAGAAGCGCGACTTAAAAGGAGACTCAATTCAAAACACGGGCCATTGAGAGACAGGGCAAAAAGAAAAAAAGAAAAGGCTTACACCAGTCCTATCAGTCGAGAAAAAAAAATATACGTCGAATGAACAATATGAATTACACGTCATGGCCGGGGCAATGCAAGACGAGAGTATTCCGATGGTGCTCCCTACATGGATTATTAGCGACCTTAAAATCTACCTAGGTAGTGCTGGCCGATTGACTCATATCCCAAATATGTCTAAGTGGCCCTCCATGACGGAGGAGGACCGGGAGAGGGTATTAGCGCGACGCGGCCCTTAGTACTGTTACTCCCGAACAGCCAGACCTACATTAGACTCCCTTGTTAATGGTGGATTTACACTACCTACGATGTAGGTATAGTGGTATAGATAGATCCCCGATTCGCCCAGACCTGTATTGTACGTATCAAAGATTGACGACTTGTACATGTAAACACAAGGTGTCGCCCCCCACAAAGAGGAGACAAAGAAGGGGATTGTGTCCATCTTCACTGCATTGTATCCTTTTCGGAGAAAATCATCGGTGTGAGTAGCACGGTCCGAACGGTGTAGGAAAAATACGGGGTGTTATTAAGGGTCCAGGCATCGTCGTCTGACGAGGGGATTGATGACAAAAGTGGTTTAGAACGCTCATGCAAGAAGGATCGATTTCGTTACATCCAGGACTAGCCAGATCTAAAACTAGAAGGTGTCTTAAGCATAAGTAGTACATAATAACGCTGATCTAAGTAGGTCAGATATGTATAGACATCTTGAGGTGGTTGGTGGTAGGTGGTTGCAGGTGGTGATCAAGGATAAGATGTGACGAGTGAGTGGGATGGTCGATGGTTGATTGTGGCTCATGAATGTGTTCGTGGGAGAGGCAACGGCTTCCGCGACGCACGACATAGAATTTGAAAGGTTGCACGCCACCGTCGAGGGTTGTAATAGAATATTCTGTTACACGTAATATCCTATTTGTATAAGTGAGTTCGTAGCTTCCTCAAACTACCTAGGTATGTTGTACACACATGGATATGTAGTACTGTCACACTACCTGGGTATAAGCCCTGCCCTTGACTCACCTAATATACTAAGGCACATAGGTGACCTACATGTAGGTAACCTAGACTTTACAACTTCTAAGATTCAAGATGATTCAGCCGTAAGAGGTTCGGAGATAAAGCAAATGATCAGATGAGTCCTCGTCCGAAGATCATATTCAGACCGACAGCTACGTATCAGCTTACGCTCGAGAATATACCTACACACATGAACATCATCTAAGCCATTCAAATGCCTACCCATACTCCAACGTCAGAATGAATCATGCAGGATGCAACTGCTCAACCCGGGAAATTACTCGACGGACGCGGGGTATATTATTCCTATATACGATATACATCAAATTAACCGATCCGGATCCGTGTGTACCGTAGATGTGACAAACACGGTCCTTGCCTTACAAATAACGTCGAAATCTCCGGATTCGGAGAGAAGGTGACTTCAAGTTAGACTTGCATACATATAAGAAACAATGCCAACAACATTCGTATTCATCATTTTCTAAAACCACTAGTGTCGTGTAAGTAAATCTATCAGTACGATCATTATTGTTGCTAATAGAGCGAGGCGGCACAAGTCGATAGCATCACGTCAGCTAATTCTCACTGCACGTCGAACAAAGAACGAAACAGCGGTCATTCGGCGTTTGTTTCTGCACAGAGTGTCGCGGATACATATCCTTCCGGTCGTCAAAACTTGGTGTTTCTAGAATTGTCCTAAAATCGACGTTTGGCCTCCCGCGCTTAACTACCACATACATACACATCAACGACAATGTATGCTTCGTTTCACAAATCCATGGATGTGCCTGATCAAGTGATCTTCCCTAGATTGGTGAAGATTGGTACCATATCGGCAGGTATTCCGTCGATAAAGGTGAGCGGCCAATAAAGGATACCGCGCAACATCCGTAATGCATGTGGATTGGAACGTGGAACTCATCACACCGCTCTTGCTGTTAGATCACGGGCCGTTGGCTTTGTTCCTCTTCCGCCAGTTGATCCTGCGGGCTAATACGCAGCCAATCAATACTGCGTCGCAAATCGGACGACTTGTCGATGTTAGTGCTGACGAGGAGCTCGCCTGAGAACTTTTAGCCAGGTCGCTAACTATATTCTCTCCAACGCAGAGCCGCGATCGGACGGTCTGAAATCCCATTAAAAATATTAGAAACGCGAGGCTGGTTGTTTGAAACTGCCTTGATTATCGCGGGGACTACGAACCTTTGAACGTCAACAAGATTGTGCAAGATGCTATTGTAGTTCTAGGTAGTAGGACCGTGGCAGTGATGATGAATAAGCCACAAGATCAGCTCTCCTCGTCCCGCAGCATGCATGAGGTGTTGTATATAGCTTAACCAGTCGCATAGTGCATCATCAGCAGTGAAGTTCAACTCTCACAATGTTTGTCATAATCACGCCAGACAAGAAAGAAGCGGCTCAAGAGGTAACCTACCTTTAGATGCAAATCAGACCGTTATCACGTGGTCAAGATGGCATAGGCTATCTGATATTGACTTAGAATAGCAATGCATCAATTGTTTAAACCAAGGTGACGGCAAAGCTTTTCCCCCTAATGGTGAAATACGACGTACCTCAGTAATGACATTACTAGCAACTTGGTGACTTCGTATAGTTGCTGGATGTTCTAACTTAAGGTGATATAGTAAGCTATGCGGTTCGTAAGGAGACTTAATGCTCATGCTATTATAAGTAGCACTTATAGAGTACCTAGATAATGACTGCCGGCATTAATTCACAGTATTCGAGAATCGAGTCATTTAATACTACACTTGATGTTGTATACCTACTGCGTATGTATACTTGTCACATTTTATAAAGGTTCCCGCCACGTTATTTAAAGGAGGCTTAAGTTTAGCTTTATCCTAACCTACATTACGTGAATTGGAAGCAAGCAAACAAAATATTTTACATAGTAGAAGGCTCGTCACATAAGAGTACGATTGGAAATTTAAGCTGGGGCAATATCATGCACAATCACGACGATGATTTGCTAACACCAGCTTAAAGTGAGAATAGCCAAGGAGAATGCTGAATATTTTAGCAAAACAAGAAAAAAACCATGACTATTTCTGACTATCTATTCCTACTTGGTAAGGTGAAAAACCAACAGACTCCAATATTCTCTGCAAATACTAAAAGATGCGTATGAAACGAAGGTGGGTAGGTAATCCTAAAAAATTTAGGTCTATCATGATTGGCTCAGCGGAGCAAACGCGCCTAGACGCGTTTACGACAGCTAGTTATTTGAGGTAGCGTGTAAATTACTCCTAAGGTTGTGAGATACTACACTCTAACCATAATCGCCGGAATGTCAATGCAAGGATCCTACCCACGCAGCTGCAGGTTCATTAATTCGCATGATAGTTGTATTGGATGTGCACAGATAAGCACTTGAAAAAAAGGTAAGGAAAAAAGATAAGAATTCCCTCAGGAGTCATATCACAATTCTCTCATTTTTGCTGTGGCGAAATACATTAGGTATGTGTTGCATAGCAACCTGATGAGAAATTGTCCAATAGAAAATTGTCCAATAGAAAATATCAAGACCTTAAACTACCGGTACGTATTTATTCTTTACGCAGTATGTTCAGTGAGTCCAGGTGTTCTTGGGAAGGTACTTCCCATATCATCCGAAGTTAGGACCTTCCTAAGTCCTATGGAAGAGGTTACCTAGGTACATGTGCCCCTACTTTGACGGGCAGCTGCGGTTCCCAGGTTATCAGCTAATAGCCCTAAAAAGGTGCTCCAAACAGCCCTGGAGGGTCGCGACCAAACGACCAAACACTCGAGGGCCAGGAGGCACTAGGGATCCCTGCAAGACCACTAATTACTTGGACTGTAAGCTTGTAACTGCAACTGCGACGCTGGGTAAGTTCAACCTCAAATCTTTGGTCAATGCGGCAATCAAAGCCTTCGCATTTCTTAGAACTCCAATCATTCACAACTCGGAACTTCTCAACTTCTGAACTTCTACCTCAACTTACACTTTACCCTAGGTCAAGCGAAAACCATTGATGCTGATATATTGAAACTCACTGCCTACGTAATTAACTTGACGACTACCAACCAACAAGCACTTCCCACCTAACAAAAACTCGAGGTCTTATTTAAAGAAGCCTTGTCTATCCACCACCACCTTCGTCACCCACCCGCCTCTAGATTCATTTTCAATGCAACTTGGCGAACCGTTCGCACCTCGTTCGAGTACGCCTTAGAATCTCATGTCTCGCGCCGAACTATCACCATGAAGCCAACTCCTTTAATTATCAATTGGCATGATAAAAATGCCCCCATTTACTCCGCCCACTTCGAGCCCCAACACGGCAAGGGAAGATTAGCAACAGGAGGAGGGGACAACAATGTGCGCATCTGGAGGATAGGAGCAGATGGCGACAGTCGTAGCGTTGACTATTTATCGACTTTAACCAAACATACACAAGCCGTGAACGTCGTCCGATGGGCTCCCAAGGGTGAGACGCTTGCGTCTGCTGGAGATGATGGCAATGTGATTCTCTGGGTTCCTAGCGAGAGCCACAACCCATCCACATTTGGGAACGAAGGATTGGAAGACAAGGAAACATGGCGCGCGAAGCATATGTTCCGTCCTACAGGGTCGGAAATATACGACCTGGCTTGGTCTCCGGATGCAACTCACTTCATCATTGGAAGCATGGACAACATCGCTCGTATATACAATGCTGGTACAGGTTCGTAGCTAGAAGCCCATCTTCGTCGTTTCTTGTCTAGTCAACTGACTTGTCTATAGGTGGGTTGGTCCGACAAATTGCTGAGCATAGTCACTATGTGCAAGGTGTCGCCTGGGATCCGCTGAACGAATATATCGCAACCCAGTCGTCGGACCGATCTGTTCACATCTATTCACTCAAGACTAAAGACGGGCAATATGCACTCACTATCCACGACGAGAAAACATTCAAGGTTGCTAGCCACTCGAAGGCAGATCTTCCCCCGAGACGTATATCGTCCAACAGCCCGGCGCCACCTGATTTGGGCTATCGAGCTCAACTTGCGGCCGCCGTTGACACACCAAGCGCCTCCATTGGGTCACCAGTACCATCTGCGCCGGGAACACCACAGTCTGTGCCTCTACCAATGAATCCTCCGAGCGTCGTCAGCCATAGTAGACGCTCCTCATTCTCATCTCGACGATCCGCATCCCCGGCGCCATCATTACCTCTACCTGCGGTGATGCCCATTGAACCATCCCCGAAGCTGAATCACGGCATCGGCATAGGAGTGAAGAATGCAAATCTCTATGCCAACGAGACCCTCACGTCTTTCTTTAGACGCTTAACCTTCACACCGGATGGTAGCCTGCTTCTTACCCCTGCTGGCCAATACCAAGTCCAACACCAAGAAGGTCTTAGACCATCGTACGAGGTAATCAACACCGTCTACATATATACCCGAGGTGGCATCAACAAGCCACCTATTGCCCATCTGCCAGGCCATAAGAAGCCGTCAGTGGCAGTCAGGTGCTCGCCCTTAATGTATACACTAAGGCAGTCACCGCCTATAACGAAACACATCACTATTGATACCTCTTCTGCGGAAGATCCGATTCCAGCTCTTCCTGAGCCAATCTCAAGGCCGTCGCCCGCCGTGATGGACCCTCCTCCCCCTCCCCCAACCTCCTCTGCACCAGATCCTGAGAAGTCATCCACGCCATCTAAGCATCTGAATGTCGAGACTGGGTCTACAACACCAGGACCCAAATCGACATTCGCGCTGCCATATCGCATGGTATATGCTGTAGCAACACAAGATTCCGTTCTTGTTTATGATACCCAACAGACCACTCCCATTTGTGTTGTTAGTAACTTGCATCTGGCCACATTCACTGACCTTGCCTGGTACGCTTTTCGCCCCGCTTATAACTGTGCTGCAATGTCTAACCAACTTCTAGGTCGAGCGATGGGTTGACCCTCCTTATATCTTCGTCAGACGGCTTTTGCTCCACACTCTCTTTCTTACCAGGTGAGCTAGGCCAAGAGTACAAGGGCGAGCTCATGGGCTCCAAGATTCCACCTGTCCCCGCCACGGCCCCTTCAGCTCAAGGCACCCCGCTACCTACACCGACATCTGCCTTCGCACCCCCGTCACCCTTCCCCAGTCACCAACATCGGAACTCGGCAACTTCTTTTGCTGCCCCGTCTCCTCCAACGACGGCCTCGTTCGTGAGTGCACGGCCGTCTTCACCTGCTCGGTCGAACTCGACATCGTCAATTGCGACACAAGCTTCGATTATGAACAATCCTCCATTGATAGGTGGAAGCATACCCAGCATCGCTGCCACCAACTCTGGCAAGGTAACAGGAGTGCCCGTAGCAACACCCCCTGAGACACCTGGGAATACCAATTATACCGTTGCCGGTGTGAAACGAGAAGCCAGCGAGACAGAGAAGGACGAGACGCCAGCAGCTAACCAGCCGAAAAAGCGAAGGATCGCACCGACTCCGGTTGCGGATCAAAACACATAGAGAGCCGCAATTTGCGACCCTGGCGGTTGAAGCCGGGCATGTATGAATAACAGGCTGTTATGTATGTGGGCTATTCGATGGAGTTAAGAGGAAACTATTGGTTGGCAAATGCCATATCGCTTTTCGATCTGAGAAAATACGATTTGCTCGTTTGGGTCTGCTGGCTAGGAAAGGAAATGAGACTTGGTGGTTGATACGTCTTCCGCGGCGGTAAGTTAGTTTTGCGATTAATTGTCATTCCTACACTACGGAAAATGGCCTGAAGGGCTCGGCATAACACCTCTGGAGTTGGGAATAAGTGCTAAGGCAGTGAATTTGACTGCAATTACTGTGATCTTTGCCTCTTCAATGCTTTGACTGTGAACTGTGCTACGGTCGATATGAAAGCTGATAGTGATTATAATCCATGTGCCTGATACCGCTTGCTAAACTTGTGGGAGTGGACATGATACAGGCTGTCAAAGTTGACTATCGACTATGATACTATGGGCGTTAATGGGAATTTTCTAGTATAATGACTTCGCCTGTAATCTTACAGGTCCTCCCCTTTATTTTAAAGTCCAACGACGAATTACGTTTGGAGGTGCTTCCCAATCATTTATGTTCAGAGCATGGAAAACAGGGGCAAAAGTGAGATAAAAGGGGGACAACTAGGTATGAGAAACAGCTTATCAAATCCAGCACACCAAGTACTACTATGGGGGGCAGGGCAATTCAGCTAAGATAACCAGTTTTCAAATACAGCCACCTGTGTCTCAAGCTCGAACAGAAAGGAAGAGGCGCGTTGTCAGACAAGGCCGGGGGCGATGTCGTCCTTCCCAAGTATATAGACACATACGAGGATATTGGAACACCGGGCCGGGTAGACCGACGAGCAACACTGGGACTACTTCGTATAGTTAAGTGGGAAGTTACGCATGTGGTAATGTATCAATATAAGGGGGGGATATGTGTCGATGATGGAGTCTTCGAATCCGGAATTAGTGCTTCATATAAAGCAATTACGTGTATATAGCATAGGTCTCTTTCCAGATGAAGAGATATTAATGTTGGAAGCCTAATTGCGGGCTATGATGGTTTTCCTTGAGATTATGGGAGGCTCTTTGATAGTTTCGAGGCTTGCTAAAGTCCAAGCTAAGCGTTCTTATATATGCAAGAGCCTTAGAAGTTCCTTAAAAGTAGTGATATAATAACAAGTACGAATCACGTTGTATATAAATTCATATATTTAACAGTAATAATATGATACATTATACAAGATCTTGGAAATATCTCTGCGTGCCGAGAAAGGACAGGAGCCATCTAGAGATGACACGTACGATATTGCCCGCTTCCAATTAGTTTAACTACAATAAATCAGATAGTGTCTAATTCGCCAGATAAATAAACCGCCTAATAAATCGAAAGACAAGTCCTACGCCGCGCGCATGGCTGAGACGTAGGTGGCTGGAAGCAAAACAGGGTATCTTGAGAGGAGAAGCTGCGCCGTGGTGATACATGAATTGAGCGGAGAATCGTTAAGACATCGGAATAACCCGCCAGTGACCGTCCACCGTCCAACCAATGCTATCCTATTTCTAAGAGCATTGGTTGGCCGGTTGCAATTCCGGATAGTCTGGAACCTTCCAACCGCCTCGCTCCTTTTTGGAAAACATGGCGATGAGAGTCGGTACGCGAAGCAGGCAAAGCAGCCAAGCGCAAAAGTAGAATATCCTAACACCCCACCACGAGGTCGGCATCGCCAGCCGCACAAGGCCCGTGCGGATGTCCTGTATCACATCCACGAAGGGCCGGAGCTGGCTGTCGTAGTTGGCGAAGGCCAGCGCGAGGTCGGTAGGGTGCCGCACGATCTCGCCGGCCAGGATGTAGGCGCCGACGAACGCGCCCGTGGTGCCCATGCCGCTGAACGGGGAAGCGCAGTGCGCCGCGTCGCCTAGCAGCACGACGCGCCCCTTGGACCACGTGTCCGTGCGGACCTGGACGACCTCCTGGCAGTAGAAGTTCTCCGTCGTCTGAAGACCCTCGATAAAGCGCTCGGCCTGCCACCCGGCGTCGCGGAACCTGCCCGCCCAGAACTCCTTCTGCCGCTCCACCGACGCGCGCGGGATGCTGCGCAGCGCCGGGTCGTCGTCCCGGAGGAAGCAGTACACCTGCGTCTCCGCGGGGCTGTGGCTGCGCCGGAAGATCATGCGCCCGCCCGCGCTGAGGTACGTCCGCCGGATGTTGCTGTCGCCGGGCGCGCGCGGGACGAACCAGTAGGCGATGTAGACGCCCAGGCGGCGGTATGGCTCCGGGGCGTCGGGCGGCAGGATGGCCTTCCGGATGCGCGACCCCTGGCCGTCCGCGCCGACGAGGATATCGAAGGTATCGGACGAGCCGTCGGAGAAGCGCGCAAGGACGCCAGTTTCGTCCTGCTCGAAGCTGTCCACGGTCTTGCCGAAGACGTACTCGACGTTGTCCGCGCGCCTCGTGCGGTCGTAGAGGATGCGCACGACGTCGCCGCGCATGATCTCGTACTCGGACGTGAAGGTCTGCGCGCCCTTGCCGGACTTGTTGGCCAGGATCGTGGCCTGCACCCTGCCTTGCGAGTCCACGAGGGCCATGCCCTGCTCGTCGACGAGCTTGGCGCGGATGGCGTCATCCAGCCCCATCCGCCTCACCATCTCGATGCCCTGCTCGCGGAAGTCGACCTGCGCCCCCGTCGCCCGCAGCGCCGGGTACCGCTCCACGACGACGACGCGGTGCTCGGTGCGGGCGAGCCAGAAGGCCAAGGCCGGCCCAGCGATGCCGCCTCCGCATATGAGGATCTTGAGTGGGGCCATTTATAGGGCGTTGGTTGTGCTTGTCTGACAGGCTTATTGATAGGGTGGTTCACGCGGGGAAGGATTCCTTAGCGAATGCAGTAATCTTTGATACTAAAAAAAGCAACCTGTTGAAGGATGGGATCTTAAAAATATGATGATTTGTGTTTGAGAAGAATTGCAACATCGTAGAGACTTGGTGAAAAATATGTGTTATTTATTTATTTCATTTTTAATGCTACTTCGAATCGAGAAGAACATGCTCGTGATTGTACGGATGACGCTTCGAAACATATTTTCCATCCCGCTCCGAATCCGAGTCCGGGTCCCGAGTCCGGGTTACCTGCTGGTCTGTGCAGCTTGTTGAGTCATTGTACTACTGATGTTTCAGTCGTTCATTTAAGCAGGCTTTCGTTTCGGTCCCTTTCTGTCATATTCTCCGATCTCGTACTTACCCTCTTAGGTAACTGACGCATGAAACAAATATGCACAAGGAGGTAAGTACGGTCAAAGGTAATAAATATATAGGGGTTGGTCAGGCTGACCTTGAAACTAGAGATGGCGTTTATAAGAATTGAATATTATGGAAGTACCTCAGTACCTACCGAAACAGAAACTTACTCAATCACTAATTGTTTCTTTTTTTCATTTTCTAAGTATCTGGAATCTATCATAAATTATCTGATTCTTCAATAGATATTCCCCGGATAGTTCGGACGGCAATCGCCGTTGGATCGGGCATTCGGCACGTAGATCGTCCTGCCCTAGCTAGGTAGCTGCTTAAGACGTCATAAGCCATCCAATAGTGGGAACCTCTACCTACCTGGTACTTAAGAGCCTAGAGATAAGTTATGCAAGGCACCATTGAATTCCATTTCCATCTTGCCTTCCAAATAACTTTAACATCAGTCTCACGAGAGCTGAGATTAGGTAATGACTTCCCTTTCCAAAACATACCTACATATAGGTAATAAGCTTATTAGAGTTTCGTTGGCACATAGGCTATTCGAAACTATGTGCGACTGGACAGGACTGGAGCAGCTGGAGTAGGAGCAGTGAGGACTCCAGTTGTTAGTTGTTAATTGTTTAGAAGGAACAGAATAAAGAAACCCAGCCACCTGGGCACTTCGTCGGAATTTCCCTCCAATACCAACCAAATATCAAATCTCCAGTCTCTAATCCCCAATCAACCTCCCCAATGAACATTCCGAATTTACCTGTGACACTCATTTAAAATCTATCCGAACATAGAACATAGCCCCATTCATTGAAGCCACCAAGGCCTTAGTATGCAGCTTACCGCAACCTTGGATTGGCCTAACAACATGCCAAGAAACGGCTGTTCGGCTTGAGGCTGACCATGGCTTCATGGCATTTCCTATTTTGGTAGTAGATCATGGGCGGTTAGCTGGTTACGATGCTCGTTTGTCTTTCTTTTATTCATGGATTCGGGCGGTGACGCAAGCCCCTCTAAGGAATTTATGCCCTTTTGAGAGCTTACATTAGTCGTTCTCAAACCGGAATACAACTAGGACATAAGAATGCCAACTCATAACCCTTTAAATTCATTTAACTTACCTATTCTGAGTTTCTTCTTTTTCTCTCTCCCATAATATTCTCTTGATCTCTTAAGTTAAAAATCTTAACCGAAAGCTGAATGGTACGGGGAGAGGTCATGCATTTTCTTCCGTTGACCCTGGTCTCGCTCATCTCAGCTGCCCTCGGGTCCCCTGCCGGCAGCGATGGATATGGAGCGGTCGATATTCGAGATGTTTTGAGCGGCCGTGCCGCGCCTGACGCTCCGTCTGGTAATTATTCGCCGTCGACCGTCGATTGCCCGCAGGACCGACCGACAATTAGGGCTGGAGGGACTCTGTCGCAGTCAGAGCAAGACTGGTTGCGGAACCGCCGGAGTAAAACCGTCGACCCCCTTGTTCAATTGCTCCGTAACTCGGGTCTAACCGACTTCGATGCCGCCGGATACGTCACTTCTAACTCTAATAACTTCTCTATCGTGCCTAACATCGGTATTGCCGTCTCAGGTGGTGGCTACCGCGCTTTGATGAACGGCGCCGGATTCCTCGCCGCAGCGGATAGTCGTGTACCGGGATCGACGGATACCGGGGGTATTGGTGGTCTCCTGCAAAGTAGCACTTACCTAGCCGGATTATCCGGCGGTGGTTGGCTAGTCGGCTCTATCTTCGCCAATAACTTCTCCAGCACCGTGCAGCTCCGTGACGGTTACCAAGGTTCCGCCCTATGGCAGTTTTCTAACTCCATCTTCCAAGGCCCCAAGAGCAGGGGTATTTCAGTCGTCAACACTGTGGAGTATTGGGATGATATCAAGGACCAGGTCGACCAAAAGAGGGATGCTGGATACGACGCTTCCATCACTGATTACTGGGGCCGAGCTCTCTCCGTCCAGCTAATCAATGCGACGGAAGGTGGGCTTGCCTACACGTTCTCCTCGATCGCTGATGCACCGAACTTCTCCGGGGCCGATACACCCATGCCGATTCTAGTAGCCGACGAGCGCAGACCGAACACGAAGGTTATCTCGCTGAACTCGACCGTGTATGAGTTCAACCCCTGGGAATTCGGGTCATATGACCCGACTGTGTACGGTTTCGCGCCAATGCGTTATGTCGGTTCCAACTTCAGCGGCGGTGTCATCCCGAGCAACGGCCACTGCGTTAGAGGATTCGACTCTTTCAGCTTTGTTATGGGCACGAGCAGCTCTCTCTTCAACTCTTTCCTCCTGCAGAACCTTTCGGACTCGGGTATTCCCTCACTCGTTGTCGACGCAGTGACGGATGTCCTGACCCACATCGGCAACGACAACGACGACATCGCCGCCTGGAACCCGAACCCGTTCTTAGGGTACAACAACGACACCAACGCTAGCGCCGATGATGAGCAGCTGACCCTCGTCGACGGCGGCTTGGATCTGCAGAACATCCCGTTGCACCCGCTGATCCAGCCGGCGCGCAACGTCGACGTCATCTTCGCGGTCGACTCGTCCGCCGACACGCTCACCAACTTCCCGAACGGCACTGCGCTGCGCGCCACATACGACCGCAGCAAGGTAGACATCGCCAACGGCACCGCCTTCCCCGCCGTGCCGGACGCCGAGACCTTCGTCAACCTAGGGCTGAACAAAAAGCCGACGTTCTTCGGCTGCAACACGTCCGACTTTGCCAACGCGAGCCACATCCCGCCGCTAGTGGTGTACGTGCCCAACGCGCCGTACACGGCGGCGAGCAACGTGTCGACGTTCGACCCGAGCTACCCGGACGAGCAGCGCAACTCCATCATCAAGAACGGCTTCAACGTGGCCACGATGGGCAACGGCTCCCTCGACGCCGACTGGACCAAATGCGTGGCCTGCGCCATCATCAGCCGCAGCCTCGAGCGCACGAATACTCAGGTCTCCGCTACCTGCCAGACCTGCTTCACCCGCTACTGCTGGAACGGCACCACGGACAGCACGCCCGTGAGCAGCTACGAGCCCACGCCGCTCCTGCAGCTGGACGCCCAGAGCGCGGGTATGAGCCTGCGCGCCGGCGCGGCGTCGGGGTTGGTGTACGGAGCCTTTTCACTCGCCGCTCTGGTCTTGGTGGTCTAAGGGTATTCAATTAGCTAAAGGAATGTTTTCTTTTCCGGATTCTGTCGCCGTGGCGCATAATACCATGGGGCTTTTGACGATATGATTGTTTTTAGTGAGGTATATCTGCATTAGCATAGAAGGAGACTGTCTGGCGTATGGGAAGGGTTGACAGGCTAGATTCGGTCTTTTGAGAGGGACGTAGAGTTCAGAAATTTACAATTAAAGATTTCCCATTTGACTTCTTGGTGGACGTTTACCTAGGGACTTGTGGTGATTTACTGTCTCACTTCTTGTCCTTGAGTTTCGCAGAAAGTGAGATGGGATGTTGATTGCCCCCTTAACTGGCGATTAGTCAGGCTTGTGAAATCTAGTAACATGCTTGACGTAAGGGTCTTGGATGGGATTATTCCATTGGTGTGCGATTTGCGCAATATCAGATTGACCAATTATACCTCCTATTCGTTTTCGTGTGTTGGTCACTTGTGATTATTACAGTCTTCTCACCACGCACAATGACCAACATCTAGGCTTAGAGTAAGTAGGACGTTACCAGTAAATCGGAAAGAGCATTGAGTCATCGGTCGAGACGACACACAGCATAAGGAGTCGGGACATATCAAAGTCATGCTGCTAGCCGAGCAGACCAGTAACATCCAATGAAAATCACTTATACGAGCTCAATGCCGCATATATATAGCTCTCAGCAGCTCTCGGCTACACAATTGGTGGTAGCCATTGCCTTTGACTAATAGTAGCCTGACCTTCCCGTACTCCGGTAGAGTGCCCCCAAGGTTAGCTGTTGCTCTCGGAGGCTGTGGTAAGCTTCGGTAGCTATAAATAATAATTAGCCTCTATGTCCCTTTACTGGCTGTACCCAACAGTCCCCATATTTCAGCAGAACTCGTCCGGCTTTCGCTACGGCTCCGGGACGCTGTGGTTAGGGATCTCTCTGTGTACTGAACTCCCGATGACGACGCCTCTCCAAGAAGTCGTAAGAATTATTGTCTGATCCAACGGCACGAGATGTCAGCTCATGTGGGTTCGCCTTCTCAACATGTTTCTATTAAAAACCCCCCCAAGGAGGGTAAAGTCCTGTACCAGTTAAGGGGCTGTTCTCCAGCCGGGACCCAACACGGCGTACCAACAGAACACGATCCAGAAAGCTGCCCCAAAATACCAGACCGCGGTCCATATTAACACTTCAGTCTACGCGCAGCATCAGCATGAATCCCACGATGCAAAAAGCCCGGTTAGGCCAACTCTCTACAGTAGCGGGCAGTAGCTCGTCCCAAGTCAACCAGCATCACTTCTCGGCAAGAGAAAAAAAAAGACACAACAACTTTAAAGGAAGCGACGGAGCCAATGAGCTCATGACACTCAACCTCCAACCATCCTCTCTCCTCGCAAGCTATTAGGCAATCTCGAACCACGTACGCAGGTGGGGAAAAGCGCGAGACAGAGCTATTTATCATACGCCGTCCCTTCCAGAATCCCATGTTAGTGTGCGAAGCTAGGCCGAAAGTCCACCTCCGTACATTAGGACGGGAAGGGGGTATGTTAATGTTATATTATGTATGTATGTAGGCATGTGTATGATAGGAAAATGGAGGATCTAACAACATACATATCACGATACCCTCGTGTCATAACACCCACCTACGGTAAGGCATCAACAAGGAGCCTTAGCCGATAAGCGAGCCCGGCCCAAACAGGCAACGAGGCGCCACGGCCTGCCTCTCTATTGGTTACCTTGCAGCGGCTCTCCCAAGGTTTCCGGCTCGGTGGAGGTTGGGAATGGTAAGCCTTGGGAGCCTGCCCGGTCAGAAGTCCCATAATACATATATACGTAGGAGCTAATTTATTTTCTCTTCAGGCAAGTTTGGGTCTTGATCAGCGCCGGCCGCGTTAAGGGTACCCGGTTTGCGATTGGTTAGGTCTACTTAGATGCGGTTCCATATAATAATTATGCTTAGACTATTGTTTTACGATAGCTGGTAGTTCCTTTGGGCATCGTAGCGGGGGCTGACTCGCTCTTGGTCCCAGTTCTGCTGTGGTAATTGTAAAGGGGATATACGTATAGGGTAAGACAACGAGCCTCCGAACCGTCCGCGGGCTTCATACGTAGCCTCCCTTGATCGGCGAGGAAGCCGCGTCGGTGGATAAAATGTTAGAGTCACCGGTGTTTCAGGAAGAGCGAGATTTGTATGTCGTACACCAGGTTGGTCATATTAAATCCGTGTGTACCAGAAACACTGGGCACGAGTCTAGAGATGCTCTCGCTTCCCGGTGTGTTTCCATGGGCCACCCTTGTAGAACCGAACGTGACGCCCACCTGGTATATCGAGCCTCAGGCAAACAAGAGAAGAGGAAAATGTTGGTGAGACTAGAGATGAAAGATGCTAGTATGAGATCACCGGTACGACGGTCTCTCGGGGTATTGGCGTTATGTGCGTAGCAGCTAATGAAGAAAGGAAACCGCGTGGAAGTATCCGGATCTACTCACATCTGGTCAAGATATAGGGGCCACGCAAGATGCTCACTGGCGTGTCCTGTAACATATCGACCGTAGTCTTCACTGGCTTACACGGCGATGACAAAGACACCTTTTCTCACGGCTACGAGAGGGATCTACCACTGGTAGAGTTTGCCGGAGAAGAGAACCACTGCCGTACTTCGGGTTTCAGGATGGTATGCTTAAGGCGCCGGTTTTTATATATAAATATGATCTGGTAGAAAACAATGTTGCTTTTTAGAGTAGCATGGACATGCGGCAAGAGCCGGAAAGGGCAAAGCTGAAAATCAGTCGTTCGGGCTTTTTACCTCCTCAGTTCGCTATTCTCGTCGCGTCTTTATTGGCGCAGGAAAGGATTAGCTATCAACATGCAAGGCCGCCGCTAGCCAATGGCGTGGTGACAGATGATTCGAGTGCCCAACCTGAGTTGCTGGATTTTCCTACTATGAGGAGCTGCACTCCCATATATTGATTCTGGGTCCCATTACTGTGGCATATCAGGAGCAAGCCCTGATGGGTCAAGCTCAACGGTTTCTGATCGGATTTTATATTCCGATATTGGCTCCCATAATTATTAAACGGCGTAATCTGTAACTTATAAAGTGATTTGAGACCGAGAGCCCGCTCGTCAGGAAACTTCCAGCGAAGCTCATCCTAGACCGGACAATTGAGGCAATTCTATCGGAAGACTTCCATTGCGGGGGAACCTTGGATACGTATGACGAGTCCAGGAACATCCTTAATCCTCTTCAATCCGGCCCCCAATTGTCTGATATTAGAATCCTACTGGACATGTCGACAGGGGGATAATAAGAATATGTTGTGCAAGTTACCAGCCACGAGCAGTGAGAGCTCCTACAGCGGCATTGGGGTTCCCCATGCGGAACCTCTTGATTGGTATTATCACCGGGAGGAGGTAATAATAATAATTCTTTTTTTTATCGCAGTCCCCGGTACTGGTGCGGAGGTAAGTATGCCAAGACTTCCAACATACCTAGCTTGCGGTCTCCACGAAGAACATGTTTGCGACGAGTTTTACCCTATCAGGTCGCGTCTAGTCCAGCTCGGGGGTTCGGTGAGGGGATGCCGAACAGCCTTCCGTCCAGTCACCTTCTACCGACCTTCCAGAAACGGTGGGATATAGTGAATAATGTGGTAATGTACCAAAAAAGGCGACGTAGTCTTGCAGGAATTGTGACCGAAGGACATGCCAGGGCTGAAGATAGGGGAAATAGGCTTCTGCGCATTTTTGAGTGGTGCAGATCGCATTGGCCGAGCTATATCTTCGGCATATTCATTGACGCCATTCCCCCATCTGGAGGAAATAGTTGAACTAGAAGGTAAAGGAGGGGGAAACACACTACGGACGGAAAAGGGGGGTTGGACCGTGTCTGACCGAAGAGACCTATCAACCAAGCCCAGCCACCGAGGGGAATGCGGGAAAGGTGAGGAGAGACGAAAAAAAAATTATAGCCCCCCTCCCCCCTAAACGCGGATCGGTATAATGGTAACACAAAATCTTTGTTCAGCCGTAACCCGGACCTATTGGACACAAACGTGGATAGGAGTCAACACATTAAAAAAAACCAAGAAAAGGTAAATAAATAAATAAAAATAAAATAAACAACAGAGATAGGTCACGGGAATTTAGAGCCCATTGTAGATCGAAAATCGACGTCAGATGACAAACAATTGCATAAAGCTCATATCGGCTGAACAAATCAGTCAACCCGGGGGGTTAGAATGCATGGGCTGATCCATGGCATCGCGTCGTAGACCGAGTGAAGGATGCATATTCGCCTGTGACAGATTTGCATTTCGCAGCATCGGATGAGGGCGGCAGACGGCCACAAACAAGAAAAAATAATAATAAGGACAACAGAAGGAGAATAACAAGGGACATCTGCGCACGAAAGGACGTAAACGTAGCATCTTTCTTGGTAGTGGTAGTGGATGTTTATTTTCCAAGGTAGAGAGCTGGTAAGTACATACCTACTTGGGTAGTTAATTTCATGTTCGCCTTCATCATCATCATCATCTTCCTCATACTCATCTTCGCTGTTCTTCCTTTCCTATAGATGGATTGGTAATGTCGGTAGGTGGTAGGTAACGAGTGGCCTCACCAGCGCAGACGTGTCTAATCTTGTGTCGCCTCGCATCACCTCGCCTCTTGACCGAAGAGCCTACGGTCGACGGGCCTGGGGTGTAATGTGTGTGAGTGTTGTGGTATGTATGTATGTGTGTGTGTGGGCACTCGGAGTGTCACGTCTCTGGGCTGTATGTCTGCGACGTCTGCGCTGGCGCTTGAGCTGATTGGTGGACGAAAGGATTCATTGGCGGGAGAGTTTTAAAATGGATAGTGAATGGACTACCACGTGTTTACCTGAGATCCGCCGTAGCCACGGCCAAAATCAGATTGAAACGATACATGAGAGAAACATCGAGTCCTCCCTTTGGAGTTGCAGTTGGGCCGTCCCCCCATGTTTTTTTTCTAATTAGTATTATTGACCGATATATATTATATCGGTTGGTAATCTGCGGTTGAGATTGTACATAATGAAATATGTTGACCTTGGGTAAGCTGTAATTTCGGGGAATGAGACATAGCGAACCTTTTTTCGTGATTTGAAGGGTACTATGCAGCTATGTGAGAAGAATGAAGAAGGATTGACAAGACGAGACCCTAAAGGCTGAGATAAACGAGATGGGGCTAGCCAGATTAGAATTAAGAAGTACTATGTAGCAAACAGAACAAAAGAGAAAAAGAATTAAGCTCAAAATAATTATAGTGGTGACAGCGGCGGCAGCAGCAGAAGCAGAAGCAGCAGTCCCTAGCAGTAGCGGCAGCAGCAAGCAGCATGCCTACTAGTAGATGTTGCCCGGCCCCGCCTTGTGCTGTGCTTTCCATGTATGTATGTAGGTAAGAGAGAAAAAAAGAATAATAATTAAAGTTAACCAGGTAAAGATGCCGGTAAGGTAACGTTCTTAAGATTTAATGAGCGGATGTACATAGTACTTTTAGGTATGTATCTAGGTGAGAGGTGCCTAGGTGGAGAAGAGGTGGATGGGAAGATGGAAAGATGGGAAAGAAAGGAAAAGCTCGGCCCCGCACTATTCGAAATCTTTACATAGTACAAGTACCTAACAATAACTGCATGGAGAGACCTCATTGGCAGGTTTGTATTGCAGCGCCTCGGAAGCTACACACGATCCTCGTCGCTCTATACTGCGAAGGAAAGGTTGGGAAAGAGAGAAACTGGAACTCTCTCTCATCGGGCTACTGCTACTGCTATTCCTTGCACAAACAAAGCTAAAGGTACAATTACCGTTTGTATAATTTGTACCTCCTTCGTCTTCTAGACGCATAATCACCGTACCATCGCCATACGTTTTCCATACATTCCCATACAAATTCATACATTGCCCATTTCACCCCATTTACACCCCAATACACCTTACCTACATCTAGTGGATCAGCCTACGCTTGCGCCTTAGAGGCTACGGGCTATACCTAGGCTACCTAGATCTACGGTACCAGCTGTACTCGTCCCGTTCCATTAACTACATATCCTTACATATTTATTTTCTTCACTTCGCGGCAATTTCGTTATCACCCTCGTTTAATTCTCCACCCCCGGGAGCCAACATCGTAGGTTTTTGGATTTTTGGATTGGAATTTAATTTTTATTTTTAGTTTTTTATTTTTTTACTCTCTTGTGTCCTTTGTTCTTAATAGCGCTCGCGAACGAGCCATCTTCGTCGCCTTTCATTATGAGGTAGCCGTGCTATCGTCGTGCTAGCCTCCCCCCAGAACGACATGCATCCTGCACCCAGTCTGTCGGAAGCATTTCCTAAAGACAGCAAGACTGAGGATAGAGGTCAGCACGTCCCTCATCAACACGATCAGCAGCAGACGCAACAGCAACAAACACAACAGCAGCCGTCTGGTGGGCACCATCGTCAAAATTCTCAACAGCTTCAACAACCCCACCCAGGAGCACACCCCGAGCACGTGCAGCATGGGAGCCACCCAGCATCCCCGAGTCAGTCGTCGACTCCCCTCAGGAAGGATACAGGTTCTTCTACCTCGACAGCCGCTACTGATGCGACGGCGGTGTCCAATGCCTCGACTGACACCAACTCGACAGCTTATAGTGTAGAGTCATCCCAGTCTATCTTCTCGGTTAAAGATGGGTCGGAGATCTCGCACAACCGTCGAGCTAGTCGCCGGCGAACGGGACCGTTGTCCGCTCAGCAGAGAGAGAAGGCTGCGTTGATCCGGAAGTTAGGCGCGTGCGCGGACTGCAGAAGGCGGAGAGTTGCTGTAAGTCACATATTACGATCTACCTCCCTATTGTTTTTTCCCTTCCTATCACTAGCATTATTACTCACATGATCACATTTTTTAAGTGTCACCCAAACCATCATAATATGACATGGGAGGATGCTATGCGGAAGTATCGTTCGTCTAGCCCTTTACAGGATCTCGCTCCCTTGGCTGGTCGACCGATCAGCCCCGCGCCTAACCATGCCAGACATCACTTCACCCAAGATCCTCAGGAGATGGAGATTGACTCCACCCCCGCTGCTCCTAATAATGCCCAGAACACGCCAGGTCGTCCACCGCTCAACGACGCGAGGATCCGGACACCTCTTCCCTCGGGTCCGCGGCTGGAGAAACCTATTTCTACTTCTCCCTTAGCTGCTACGTCGAATCACTATACACCCTTACCGACCGTCGATTCCGTCAAGGCAGATTTGGAAAATGCAGCTTCGAGGATTCTCTCCTCTCCCCACCGCAGTCGTTATAGCAGCGTCTGCGCGCTCTTCATCTATTGGCAAGATGACGAAAATCCCAGTGTGGCGTCCGCGGTAGAAGAGTTGGGTATTGTCTTCGACCAGTACTACCGGTACGCGTTTGAGGTCCTTAAAATCCCGTCATCCGCCTCAGATGGTTGCACCAACTCGTGGAGGTGGCTCTCGCGGATCATCAACGACTTTACGGACAAGAGCGACACCAGGGACGTTCTGAAAATCGTGTACTACAACGGGTACAGTTACTTGGACGAGCATAGGGAGATGGTTCTAGCGAGGCGAGTTGCCCAGACGCTAGATTTAGTTTGTTTTTGGTGGTAAATCTAACCCAAGATAGTTCTCGGGATCGTGCGAAGGCTTCGACTATTCGATGGAGCGGTATACAACAGATTCTTGAGGAAGCCAGGTCGGACACGCTTATTATCATGGACGCCGCATATTACCCATCCTCGAAGATGGTTCGACAAAAGGGGGTGTTGGAAGTCATCGCCGCGTCTTCTTCGGAAGAATACTTCGATGTGCTGGACCGAAATAGTTTCACTAGGACGCTAGCCGACCAACTCCGGACACGGGCCACCCAACGATTTACGAATCCCCTCTCAGCCGCCGAGTTACACTCGAAACTCCTGTCCGTCTACCCCAAGATCATCCAAGACAAACATCCGGAGAAGGGTGTAGCTATAAGCTTTCCTTCACCGCTACACATACAAATTTCCGGTAACTCGAGGTTACCTTCGATTACGTTATCTCCGCCTCAACCACCACGGACGCTTTATAGTCCGGATAATCATCACGGTCCTCAGTTGACATTTTCGATGAGGTTGACTGAAGAAGCTCTCAACATCGAGAACTGGGCTGAATGGCTTCGAATGATGCCGGAAGGGATCAAAGACATAAAAGTCGAAGGTCCATACAATACGTTTAGGTGACGCTGTCTCCGACCCAATACGTTTTTTTTGTCCTCTATTTAATGCGTCAACCCGCCACGAGACCATGATGAGCGACACGCTAGCTAGGAAGGAAAATGGATGAGCAAAGATGCTTGCTCGTTACGTTTTGATGACGAAGTCATCTATCATCATGTTTCATCTATGAATTTTATCTCCCTTCTTGTTTCTGTATTTCACGAAAGATAACTCGAGGTTAGAGGCGCAGACGACGACGATTTTTTTACTCTTTTTTTCTTTGCATACAGCATATCATACCCACTCCTCTTGACGTCTCCTATTTCCATCACGGCGTACAGGGGGAGAAGCCGTGGCTATGGGCGTATCTTATAACGTCCCGGATAGATTTTTATTTTCTTGTGTTGCGGCATCGCGAGAGACATAATGAGCCTCGGCCAAATTTGTCACGAATGACATAGCCGAGGGGTCAGATCAGGATATCAATAAAGCGAGTATTCGAATGAAGTCTACTTGACATCAAATCGGGGGCGAGGTGTACGGTCTGAAGTTGTAGGACCAACTGGAACGAAGATACCTGATGAATAAATGCGGAATAATGTTGAAATGTTGTCTTTGGGCCGAATTAGTGATACTGATATACGCATACGTTACAATATTCTACCTCTGATATGAGAGTCTCTAAAGTTGTCCCTGACTCAAAGGTTCTGATAACTGCTACTTTGGCAAACCGAACATAGACATCGGAAGAATATCCCATTTCTTGATACCACATAGACCACATGTAACACAGAGACCAGCTATACCTAATTTGTGATGATATAGGTGGCGTTGTCTTGAGGGGTTGATTCGCTGACGCCAGAATTAAAACAACATCTCCAAGCCGACCAAAGACTACAGCGATAATAACGTAGAATCATAATGCCAAGGGGGAGTCGTCTTGGAAATAATCATGTATATATCATATATACACCTCCCGTCTCAATACCACGCAGCAAAGGCCTCATCCATAAACCTTACCTACCAAACCCCATATTCCAACCCCTTTTAATGTGGATAGCACCAGGGATACATTCTTTGAGCCTCCCACCGAACCCAACGCCCTACCCCATACCGAACCGCACGCTTCGAAAATAATCCACACTGGACTCCCAAGTAGCTACGGCACGAGCCTTAAAAAAGCAATTCAGATCAGATTAGATGGGGTGACACCTCTTCACTTCCCCCCCCCCCCCCCCTTACTCAGGAACAACAACCGCCACCCCCCTCCCCTCCACCACGTACCGCGCCCCCGCAAGCAGGACCTCCCTCCAGACACCCAACTCCCCCTCGTCCCTCGGCGCGTACAGCATGACATACCCCCAAGGCACCATAGCGCGGCTGCCGCCCACGCCGCTCATCCTATGCCTCTCGGCCCAGCCGCCCCCGATAACCGCGGCCGCGTCCGCGGGGCTAAGCGTGACATGCGCGCTCCCCTCGCCATGGACATGGGCCCACTCGCCGTTCGCGCCGCGGCCCAGCCGCAGGGTCTCCGGCCGCGGGTCGCGCAGCCACAGGGCCATGTGAGGCGGTCCTTCGAGCCCGCTCTCCTTCAGCTCGAAGAGGTCCGGGTTCGCGTCCGCCAGCGCCTTCAGGAAGCCCGTGAGCCGCGCGACGGTGCCGTTGGGCGGGGGGTGGGAGGTCTGGCGCTGGGGCGCGACGAAGCCGGGGACGTTGGGGCGGGGCCCGGCCCGCGGCTCCGGCTGGGGGGCGCCCGCGAGGTACGTCCGCGCGCCGGCGGGCCCGTACAGCGCGGCGCCGACGTCCTGTACGTTCTTGTACGGCCTCGGGACGGGGGCTCGCGTGTCGGAGCGCGCGAGCGCGTGCAGGCTGGACTGCGCGAGCCAGCCGAGGAAGTTGTACGGCACGCCCCCCTTGCCGAGGGCCAGCCACTGCGTGTAGCAGCTGTAGGCGTAGGCTAGGAGGGGGGTGGACGCGAGGGCTAGCCCGGCGGCGAGGAGGATGGGCTTACGCTGCGCGGGCAGAATGGAGGAGTTCAGGAGGGCGGGGAGTTTTTGGTGGAGAGGCATTGTTTGGTTATTTGTTGGCGGTGCGTATGTGTGGCGATGGGTCCGTATGGAGAGCCTGGAGAATCATGAGATTTTGTTAGGTAATAGGTAGTGAACAGGCTCTCGCTTTGAACCTAGGCTTAGCTGTTATATCAAATAAATTAGAGTTAGAAAAACGAGGGGAACGACATGGACCGGGTCGTATATCCGGAATTTACCAACAACCTTCGGATTAGTGCCGTAAGCCCGGGTTTAGCAGTTGCCTATGTAAGAGTAAGAGAAGATTATGCCCCGTTTCGACGTCTTGGATATATAAATATCATCGCCGCGAATATTTATTCCACAATTGACCCAGAAAGCGAAGAGCGGCGACGTTGGAAGTTACTCTCATGCTTACATACCGCGCAGAAACAAAGAAGCTAAAACGCGGCGACCGGCGGACGACTCGGCTGAGAGGAGTGGTTCGGTGGTGTGATGTCAGGCGAGACCGAAAATAAAGGGGACTTGCGATGAGCGCGAACCAATAACCTCGACAAGAATCAGCTCAGCCCCGCGAAAGAAGAAACGATCTTTGAATAAAATTGTGGATTTGAGCTTCCCTCGCCGAGAAGTTTAATCCCGTCTAACATCGGGAGGGGATATGTGGCCGAAGTGCCGAATTTGGACTACGCAGGTTGCTTACGATCTTCGCTTTGGCGAGATTCCGAGCGAGGGATGGATTATCAAATCTGATAGTAATGTTAGGATTCGCTAATGAAGTTAAGAGTTATACCCAAGTCTGTAATATTTCCAGTCATCAATCCCATTATAAATCTAAACATTCGCCAAAAGACACGTTCATACAAAAGGTCTATATCGGGACCTCATAGCCGGATGTAAATCCAAAACTATATAATAGACAGCCTCTCCAGCCGCCCCATCATTCATCCTGTCTATAGGGGTTTAGCAGCAAACCCAAGCTGCTGGTTCCCACCGTGGAAGACCACGAATTGCGACTTCAAAAAGATATCTCCATAGATAGAAAACTGAAAACCCGCCGGCGAGGCCTGGATGCCGCCGAAGCACGTGGTCGCCGTCGCGAAGGAGTCACCGTCCACGGGAGAGAACTTGATAAAATCGCCCGGGATCACAGCCTGGTGGGCTCCGATGATCGCGGTGTAGTCAGGCAGTGTAGCGTTACACGGGAAAATGTAACCTCCAGCTCCGGATACATCGTTGATGGCTCCTTTTACTTGTGCATAGTACGCGGTGGCGATCGCTTCCGGGAGAAGCAGGAGAGTAGTCCCCGTATCGGCGATGGCCTCATGCGGCAAAGAGACAGCAGCCCCATTAGCGATTTTATAACCATCACCCGTAAACTGCCAGAAGCCGGCCGACGAGTTAACCGGCACGAAAGTGATCTGGCCCGTGTACTCGGTCGAGTTGACGAAGCCGAAGTTATAATTACCCGCTGGTTCTCGTTAATATACACTTTTTGTATAATAGACACATGATATATAATCAACTTACGTTCTTCTTTCTTCAAATTAGCCGTGAATAAAGGAGACGCAAGTTCCGATACCGCGTTTTCGAAAAATGTCTTCTGCTTAGTAGGCGTAACCGTGTTTATGGAGCCGAAAGCCAATCCAAGGAGTCCATCTGTGTCGGGCCGTTGCGTAAACGACACCGAGACATTTTTGGCGGCCTCGACTGCTTGGTTCGCAACTGTGACTCCACCGACAGACACCGTATCCAAGTAAACATTACCGCTAGAGCTACTGCCGTCACCGTAACTGATAGACCATGCTTCTCCTGTCTGCAACTTCGCAGTTGAGCTCTGGTTAATATCCCACTACAGCACCCAAAGTCAGTAATTGCGAGTTTGAGGAGCTTGAAGTGAGACCAAGAGCCGCGACGTCTGCCGCTCGATTCGGCTCATGGTCGGTTATTCTCCTGAAGGGCAAATACGTACTGCGTCCTGACCCATGACTTGGTTTGCGGGCGTCTCAGAACTGAACACCCACAGGTCAGACGAACCAGTGTCGAAGTCCAAGTTCAAAGTCTGCGGCGGAGTACCGATCGATACCGGACACAAGTATTCGGAATCAAACATCTGCGGAGTCGCCGCCACCTCGCCTAGACATTCGAATAAGCCAAAGGACCAAACACAGGTGACTACCTCGCCATACCTTGATCAGAATCACCCGTACTGTTCCCAGCCCCCGTAGTCCCCGCCAGACCGATTTCCTTCAGAATCTGTTCTATGGTCGAGAGCAAATCGTCCGAGACCGCAGCGCCGTACTTCGAATACGCCCTCGCAATAGCCATAGAGCCTCTCCCTTTCCTCGCGCCGTAGTACTTCTTATTCTGAACCTGGCTTATCTTAAATGTCATCCCGCCCAGCGTCGTGATCCCCAATAACTCATCCAACACACCGCGCTTCTTCTGCACCGGACCAGCGGACGCCAGGTCCTGGCAGCAGACAAGATACGCCGCGACGGCAGCGGCGGTGTTGAAACCCTTCATCGTGTATATTGGGTATATATTCGTTCGAACTAAATTGACGAAACCGAAAAAAAAGGAATGACACGAAGCGAATAGAGTGAAACCACTCAACTAGAGCCGGCCTATCTAACAAACAGACTGCAGGAACCCCGAACCAGCAAGCCTAAGAAAAGAACTGATATCGAAAAGGGATGAAGAGAGAGAACGCGCAAACACTATCAAAGGAGCGACAGACGACGGGAGAGAAGCAAAAGAAGAAGCAGGTATCAAAAAGAAAAAAGCCAAGAGAGAAACTTACACCAAGGCGACCTCGACGCAATTATTCGACCTACCTATGTACAATCTACCGGACCAGGTTTCACGCTCACACTCGTCGGGACAGTCATCCGAGCGCGAAGCTTGAACTTGGGGCAAGCCACAGCGAGGTAACACCAATGAGGATCCGAAGCATATACCAAGATTGATATGCCCCGGGGGGAGCTTCTCGTTACAAAGCAACGAGGGCGTTTGGCGCCGCTATGATATGGGGAGAGAGAGAGAGGACGAATTGGTCCCAGGGCGATCATTCATGCTTTGCCTGTTACAAGACCTAATGCGGCACCTCGGATTGGGAACATCAAACCCGTTCGAGTGGAATAGGGCCATCTTTCCGTTCTCATGCTTTGAGATAGTCATCGTGACAAGGTTTGGTTATAGGTGTCAAAAAACTCAAGCTATATGAATACAGGTAGGAACCTTATAAGATGACAGTTAAAAGAGGCCAAGAGATCAGATGAAAAGCTTCAATTGAGTTGATTAGCAGGAGAGAAAAGAAGCTGAGCTGAATCGGTAACGACCAAGATGCAAACGCAAGTAAGTGTCCGTGCGCGCTAAGCTTAAATTCAAAGGGGGGACGGGGGACCCTTGAGAGAGGCATTACAGTTTCACATGCCCACGTGAAATGCTACACGACTAAGGCAGGTACAAATCATGGGTAAATTGTCCATCAGGGGTTTACAATGGATCTCAAGACACAGAAATGCCGAAGTCTTCAGCCGCTCATCTACCTAGGTACATACCAAACGCTACCTATTTAAGACGCTATCCCGACTCAACCTGCTCTACACCGACATCACAAGCCACACCTAATAGAACCGAACCCAACAGATAGGTAGGTACCTAGGCCATGCCGTATCCATGTTATTGCTTAAACATGCACATCTAATCCTAATCTCACTATGATATACAAGCCCGCTTTTCCGTAACGCCGTGCGCATTATTAGAGCCTGTACCATGACAAAAGAGAACTCGCAGACCCCCATTGCCTAATAGTATGGCAGATCCCTTGCGCCGATACCGAAGTCCCCAATGCAACGAATGTAGAAGCCATTACTTTATTTCCCTGGTAAGGAAGCACCTCAATGGTGGTGCTCATGTCCATGATCATGATCATGGTCGTGACCAGAGTGGCTAGACCTCCGGCTCGATCCCGCCTTCGAGGCAGTTTGCGAGGGTAGGGTGCAGCACCCCTGGCCCACGCAATCGTCTACGCACTCTAATAGACATACATCGCCTCCGTAACGCGGTGATGCCTGTCCGTCCAGCGTCATAGACCCATCGTCGATGTGGTTGCAATCGTCGTCCAGGCAGAACTCTGGCTGGATGGTAGCGCTGTGGATGCCGTACGCGTGGAGGCACTTCCGCGCCTGCTTAGCGAGCTTCATGTATTTCTCTCCTCCTTCATTCGTGATCGGGAATGCGACTTGCACGTGCAATGAAGCGACCACCTTCGTATCAGAAAGCTGCCAGATGTGGACGTGATGACAGCTAACAACTCCTGGGAGAGCCTGGATGTCTTCCTTGATGTCTTGGAGATTGATATGGTCGGGAGTAGCCTGTAAAAGCACTTGCGCCGTTGCCTTCGTAAGGGGAATTGCCGACCTAAGAATGATGAGAGTAATGAATAGTGACACAACAGGATCGGCGTAGAAACGTCCCTCCCAGTCTGTAAGCCATATAATCAAAGCTGTAATTATGACGCCCACATTTCCTAATGCATCGCCCAAGACATGGAGGATCATAGCGTTCATGCCCATATCGGCGTGGTTGTGGCTGTGACTGTGACCCTTCCCCGACTTGGACTTGGGCCTATTATGATGATGATCTAAATGAGTTCCGGAGTCACGTCTAACACGGTGGTGATGATGAGAGCCTGACCGGTGGTCGTGCGTATCCTTGTGCGCGGAGCCCTTGTCTGCCCTGCGCTCATTCGCTATTAAGGGTGTATTCTCATCTACAGCTGACTCGTCACGAGTAGGAGAATCAAGAGAGCTATCATCGTTGGAGCTGTCGTCCGTCTCATTGTCGTTGCGATTCGACCTGCTATGGTCGATAATCTCCTGTCTGAAGCTGGCCGGGTGAATACTAAAATCGTCGATACTAGCTAAGCGGTTGTGCTTAAGGCTGCCTGCGCGTCGACGTTCTCTTCCCCTAGGCATTCCGCCCCGGCTGGAACCTCGTTCGTGGAAACCCAGCTTTTGCCCGTTCTCGACTTGGTCGAATTGAATATGTCGAACCGTCTGTGGGGAGGCGTTCGCTGCTCTTGCTCTTGATATAGCAACCTCTGGCAAAATATCCGCCACTGGACCATCCTCGTCTGTCAATACTTGCGTTGCGGTCGCTCTACCCTCCTCAGCCGCAGCGATATCATCGTGTTCGTGGACATGCTCGTGCCCGTGCTCGTGCTCGTCATCGTGCGAATGATCCCCGTGGTCGTGCCCGTGGCCTCCCAAGACCAAGAAACCGGCCAGGTTCGAAGCCAGCCCACAGCAACCGACGATAAGGATAAGTTTCGGGTTCGTGACTTCCTGAGGCTCGACTAACCGAGTTATTGCCTCGAGGATGATAGAGACGCACAGGGCGATCAAGAATACGGCGTTGAATGCGGCGCCGAGGATTTCGGCGCGAACCCATCCATAGGAGAATTTGTTGGTGGTTGCCCTCTGAGCGACGGTCACGGCCCACAGTCCAATAACTAGTGAGATGATGTCGTTCAGCATGTGGAATGCATCGGCCATGAGAGCGAGGGAGTGGACTAGAAAACCGGATATCAGCTCCACAAGGAAGAAAGCGATATCAATGGCCAGCATAATGCTGATCCGGGTAGTTTTTGACCAAGCCATCGTGACGGTGATATAATTGAACCAGTCGAGATGGGATTGACGAAGAATTCCAATGGAATGGGAGTAAGGAGACTCCCTATCTAGGTTGTGACCGAAGAATGAAAGAAAAGGAAAAAGAAGAAGAATAGAATTATTTAAGACTTTAAGTTAGTGGCGATGGTCTGAGGTTGTAAGATCTAATCTAAAGACTTAACAAATAAATAAAAACGGGTCGGTGTTGATGGTGCGATAAAAGAGGAAAAGCAAGCGACGTAATTTTAAAACTTAGGAAGCTAAAAATAATTGCCACCAAAAAGCCATTAGATTCTTCTTTTAAGTATTAGTAGCAGCCATGCATTCGCCCAAATTTGGATGTTTAGTTGTCTGAATGCTGGATTCTGGATACTGGCTGACGACGAGGCGGAGAAGAAAATATAATGAGGTCGTATCAAGATGGATTTTTTGGGGCGAAACGGTTGCAATTGTTTGACGTTTTGACGTTTCAATCTCCAGTAGGTAAGCGAAGGGTAAGTAGAGGTCCACTATCTTTCCATGGGTGTAGAGTTGCGAAAGAAGCTGATAAAAAAAGAGAAAGAAGAAGCGATGCTCGGTTCGGAGCACTGTTCGGAGTAGATAGCAATCGCGGGGATATCGATATCGTTATCAGATGGAAAGAGTTTGTTCTCACGCGAATGGATTTTCTGAGGGATCAATGACGTTATCATATCATAGGGCTCGTCGCTTGCTCTTTCCAATCGGATTTGATCTTCTCATTGGGCCATTTTTATCCAAGGTACCCAAACCCAATGACACGGAACCTGCATGTGCTATGTATTGTGTACAGAGGGCTCCTCAAAATAGAATGGGTAGTACCAAGCTACTTACACCGTACTGACCGTATTGCCGGACAATCGGAGTTTCCATGTCAACACCGGGCTGGCCGGACGAGAGAGGGTTTTTTTATAAGTAAGCCTTCATCAGACGATCTCTCAAATCCTTCATGCATCGTGCTTGGAATGTATACCTCAGTTGACTGGCGTGTCCCTCAACTTTTAAGTTCAAAGTACCTATTCACTTATTACAGATACATTCCGCCCTATCATCAATATACCTCCGTCTAAGATTGAATACCTTACTCAAGTTGCACAAGTGCCTTATTAGTTTAGATAACCGTTATAGCAGCGTGTAACTAACCTTATTAAGAGCAAGTGCCAAAGAAGGGAAGTTTAGGAGTTCTTTGAGCGACTTCGGTCTCCTATTTAGGGGGCACATAGCTTAATCATAAGCCACATCTACATAATATTTGACCCAGTTTATCTCCCCCCTTGAATATGCTTGGAATTCTATAATATACCCTCGGAGACCTCAATATTTAATTGATCTCAATTCTCAATTGGTCGAGGTAGTTGCCCCTTTATGTAAGGCATCTCTTGTCTTAGTTTCACGTGGCATGCTCAACACACCAGTTACTACGTACGAACATGTCTCAGTCATATTAATTAATGATGTCTTGTGTGATTTCTTCTAATCGATAACTACATCTCATGATATTCTACCTTAAGGTCCTGTATGGAAGTAGAGTATTATGGTAGTGTTAGTTTTGAACATTTTAAGGAGCTGATAATTTAAGTAGATGTTATCATTATCTTTATCCATTTGCTATTAAACTAAGCAAATAATTCAGTTCTTTAAGTAGATCGGGTATAATAAACCTTTGCTTAGTTTACATAGTTTTAGATATGCGATGTCGTAAAGCTAAGGCACAAAGGGGTGAGGTAACATGTCAAGTCTAAGTGTATTCCTCTTAATTATCTAGGTTAACATATATACCAGCTATATGATACATGAAATTCATCTATATAGGTTAACAGTCATCTTAGGTAAAGTTGTCCCATATTACCACTTATCTTGAGTGAAGCATTCACTACCTGCTTATGAAGACCTCACTCAGCATCAGGGCAGAGCTCATCATGGAAATTTAGAGTTGACTATTTCAATGCAACTCGAGGCTTGATTAGGAGCCAATCTGACTTATATGCGTGAATTTGAAGAGAACATCTAGCTATCAAGTAAAAATGTTCATGGATAGGAGAGATTGGTAAGGCAACGTCGAGTAGCAACAGCTCAATTGATACGGGTCTCAATAACGTATCTCATCCCGATCATAGTCATAGAAACCAGCACTAGGTCCATTCCCTCCAAGAGTTCTCATTAATAGATGGCAAGTCAGTATGGTGTTTATGTTTCTGGTTCAGCTTGTCGATCTTACTATTCAGCGATTCAGGGGGCTTGCTGATGGCTGAGTATTTTGACCCCATCATTTCATGTAGTTCCAAGTTGTGATACGGAACGATTTTCAAAGCACATATAACGCACATATTTCTAAGCCGGTCACCTCTTGACTGTGCGTGATAGGTTACATGTTGAGCTGGGTGAGGCTTATTTAGACATTATAAGACTAGTACGTGTGATGAGTTTTTCCATACGTCAAGCCAAGACTCCCGTAAGGCCAGTCAGACGAGAAATTTCTGCATTGTGACCTATAACACCAAATTAAGGTCTAGGTTCACCAAATGCAAGGCTACCAAGACCCGTGTGCCAATGGTAAGTAGTTCGTCATACTACCTCCCCGTCAGTGTTTAAAGGAGGGGAAACTCATCCAAATACACCCTCACCGATCCCGTGCGGAGATAGAAAAAGCAGAAACCTGTATATAAGTAGTAGTCGCCGTGTAGATAATCAGCTGAGGTCCTGGCCGCGGAAGACACGGGAGGTAACAGTCTATCTGCTTCGTTAAACGCCTGTCTCCTGCCAAGCATTCGATGCATGTCGGTACTGTATGTGATTCCTACGACCCTCCCGGCGCGAGAAACGACGTAAGATGTGGGGGATCCAAGAATTTATTGGAAGCTTCAAGTGAAGGTCGATATGTGGGCTGATATAGGATATACAAGGTGGCGAGGGTGGTGTGAGACAGGGAGGTGGAAGGGAAGAGTCTACTACATCTAGGGTAATCACACTAAATCTGCCTCTATATGATCATACATACATCTATCGACTTTTGTAACGCAAGACCAAGCATATATGAGCCTTGGGTTGCTATTATATGGTTGAGCCACGGATAAGTTGTTCATGCGGGGGGGAATATTTACCAACTTCCGGCTATTGTTGAATAGGTACTGCACATCTAAGCGAGGAAATATAGTCGAGATTGATGTCGAAAGAGGGGTCATTCATCCCAGCGGAAGGGGTTGTCAGGAAAGCCAGGGAAGAGTATCAGACCGGAGATCGTGGTCCATACTGGACCCCTTTTTCGAATTTCTGAAAACTTCATGTATAGCATCTCAACGCGAGAAAAACATGTATTGGTCACTTCTACCGCACATTGTATAGATTCGAAGATCACTTCCCGCCGACTCCCAATCTCGATACATTTGTCTAAACACTTTGGGGCCGAAAACCATATCGTTTAGGTCAAGGATTGCTCATCCAGAGTAGCGGAAGGCAGTGGCGACCGGCGGCAAGACGTGCCTGATTGCAAAACTGGTTCACCGCATGACGAACATCCACCTCGGGGGTTGCAGAAAGGGTTGATTCCATAATGCTGAGCTGATGTGAAGATCTATGATGTGATCAATTGTAGTGTAACCTCCCTAGTCTTCCCGAGTTGCCGTGGGGGTTTACGTTGGGAGTCATGTGCTAGTTAAATAGTACGCGATTGATGCCATGGTGTGCCAATAATAACAGTGAAGCCGAAGAGAATGGCCAAGGATTGCAATTGGGGAGCATCAGCCGCCAGCATACAAAATAGGGTATGCAACCACTTAGACGACCCTATGCCGGATGGGAAATAGCAAAGGAACCAAGGCCGATTCGAACCCATATGATATTGTATGGCCCAGGATCGACATCTAGTAGTATCGTCAGAAACGACAAACCCCATACAAAGTCACCTAGATAGTGGATGCGTAGTAATGAATGGACAGTGGTCTCGACGGACGAACACCCAAACCTTGGATCTTGTTTCAATATGGCCAACTGCGCAGCTAGAACTTTGGTAGGTGAGAAATGAGGACATCTTCATCATATCACCTAGGGATTTCCGCTCGAAGCTCCGGATGACTTAGCCGGCACGCGCCAAGGCAATATTGATATACTGCTTCCGAATCAACATATATGGCTACCAGAGCCGTTCCCGCATGTACATGTCCCCATTTGGGCCAAGGCTCTTCATCGGAACGTCGAACGATTATTCTAGATTTAATTCCGTATCGATGAGTCCCAATGTCTGTATCAAGGGCCATAGGACGTTGGGATAAGATTGATAAGCACCACGTGCGCGAGAAGTTGGAAGCGTAACTGGTACTCCTAAGCCCGAACTACGGACGGCACAATGCTGCATGAGAACCGGATTGCATCAGTCGGTCAGCTAGCCGCTAGAGCAACAATGTGACCCCCAAGGATTCGAAGCGTCTAGCGAGGCCCTTTATGGTAGGAGTCTTGTACGCCTCTTCAGCCACAATATGCAGGCTGCAGGCAAAATAGATTGAGGGACAGGCCACGGAAAAACTTCCGAGCCAATCCAGTCCCGATTTGATAACGATTCACATACATAATAGGTTCAATGATGAGCATGTAAGAGCTCCCGTTGTTGAGATGAACGAGTTAGGAGAGTATTGTCAGGGGATCGGTTGAACGTACCGAAATGATCGTGACCGGCTTCGCGGTCCACAACAAGAGCGACTTGCTGCTCTCAGAATCCTTTTAGCGAGCCATTTTCGCCGGAAGTTGCTTTTTGTGAAGCCGTGACTCGGTTATCTTCTAAACGAGCCGGAGGAGACAGAACAGTGGTACGGGGTGGGAGGTCGATCAGCTCCACTCCTCGTTCTCCTGCATATTGAGGTGAGTCGTGCCGGGTTCGTGGTCGTGCTGGCCCACTATGCGATCGAGAATCGCAACAACAAGACTGGCAGACTGGTTTCTAGAACATGTCTGTGCATCTTCTCTATTATCTCATATATATGCCGAAGCCAAGTCGATCAGAGCAACAGTGGTAATGTAAAGGTAGCGACTGATATAAAAGCGACAGGCTCGCTGACTCTCTCCGGGGCGGGAGCGGCCTTACTAGGGTTCTGATCTCTCCGACATAATCAAGGATAACAACAATCGATTTTCGAGCTCGGTATTATCCGAAATAGAAGCAACAGTTCGTCAGATTACTTGACCAGGTAAATAACTAGCGGTTTCATTCGGTTAAAAATTATGATCATCGCCTCATCGACGGTCTAGACTTTCATTAACGGTTAGACAAGCCTCGCAACTAAATATTCAGTAAAACGGTGTCGTCCATACTTCGGAGGTATAGTACCTCTCACCACAACACCTTCAGTAAAGTAGATTAGGACTAGATATAATGTATCATGAATGGCCTATACATTTAATTAGCACGCGATTATATTAGAGCTGAATAGATATATTGCCAATAAAGCGTTGGTGAGCTGAGGCAAGAATGGGGCCATTGGAGGAGGGAATCTCGAGATGTCATTTTTTCGGATGTCTGAAGCTAGTGTGGGTCAGACGGCCCGTCGAGGAGAGTCGGCTTCGAGCTCGAAGCTCCAGGACGGATCTTGGTGGGGATTGCATGAAAATGCAACAAATTTTTAGGGACCCTTTGAAAAAGAAACCGAGTTCGCAACCTGCCATTACATGTATATTTCACTCGAACATAATATGTTGCCAGGCTCCCAAGGTAGCAAATAGTGTCATCGAAGATAGGCGAAGTTACGCCGTAATATCATCTCGAGTGCCCGGGAATTCGGGTAATGATTTGTGACCCCAGGCTCATTTATTTGAATCACAGGGATCTCGATCGTGCATGTCGAACTGTCAGAGTTGCCGAGACTTGCGTTCTTCGATCGGATTATCAAATGCTTAAGTAGAGATTGGATCAACCTCCCTTCGACAAGAGATTTCTTCTCATACACCTAGGTGAGTCGGTATCAGGTTGATTAGGGTAGGTAACCTCAAAGAGGTATTCCGGGTGGTCATCGGTGAACAGGTTAACATGACCGGCATAACGACCTAACATGAAGAAATTGGTCTCGTATACCAGGAATCAGAAACGTTACATGTTCTTCACAGCCTCACGTAATTCCCAATATCTAATAGACCGCGTCGGTTCGGAAAGAGCTGAAATGAACGGACTGGTTGATGGAAATAGTTTTCGCCGTGAACAACTCCATGTATCGGCGTTCAAGATCCGAAAGATGACTACCTAGGTAGTCGAAGAGCGTGTTATACACACCGAGACTGAACCATAGTAAGGGATTCGCGTAGAAGCGACCCTATCCATCGCAAGCATTCAAATGACGCAGTTCTGATGCAGGCCACAAGCGTGGGCATCGCATGTCTACCCTGTTTACTAATAGTTAACTGCTGATCCAGATTGGGATAATGAAAAAAAACTTGTAAAGTGAACAAAATGTCTTAGGTTTTAGGTTTTTCGAGAGAGATGTGTGTAATGGCGGAAATAAGGTTAACTGGAGACGATATCGCTATTGGTCAATCGGCGCTTCTCTTCTAGCTTTTCCCGATTGATCTTATTACGGGCCGTAAATCCGATACGTTGATGGGGTTCCATATATATGGGTCATCCGACTAAATAGAAACAACGATTGGAGCAATTGGTCAAACTTCTCGGTTTTTATCTTTTTCTCTTTCTTTTCCTAACATAGAAACCCGTTCCTTGGATGCACGATCACCTACATGCAGCCGATTGTCTATCCAAACTGTAGGATCTTCAACGCACTATGCGACGATTGATGCTGGGTCTTCCCGGCCTTGAATACCTACCTATCTCGGTACCTGGGAACTCGACTTCTGAGCAGTGCTTCGATCCGCATAATATGAGATTTACTCAAATCTCAGGAGTTTAGCATGCTCTCTTGCTACTTTAGCAAGTATATAAAATCATATAATCCCGGGCCAACGGAAGACATACCCTGAGCCAAGTTTTATAGAGGTTTTCAGACTAGAAATTCGGTATATCGAAGGCCTGCCGGCAGCCGAGCTGGACCTGGATAGAGCAGCCGTTACGTAGACACCAATGCTGTGTTTAAAGAAGTCCTCACATTTACATTAGCGTGTCCGACGCTCAGTGGTATCCGATTCGCTCTGTAACCCGTGTCTCTTCCGCTGGCCTTCTTAACGGCCAAATCCTCTCAAATTCTGGGCCAGAGGCGAGGTAACATCTCAACTACCATCCAGCCCACCCAAGAGGTGTTACAGGGTCCCGTGAATATATATCATGTAATAGAGGAGGGTCACGATTGATAAGTTCGCTCGGCCGTGGATCTCCCACTTTGCAACCACTCTACCATGGTATACGCCAGCTAATCAGAGCCGCCGTTATGTTTCCGTGTCGAAGAGGATGCAATATCTAACCAGGAACTCTCATCTGTGGCTGCTCCACACTTTCTTTCAGTTCATCATCTGCTGGGATCGTCTTCACTCGCTAGACCGCCTCGCCCGCTTGATGAACCCTTGCCCCCGTATTCCCCGTCCGAATGGATAAGACTTCACGTAGCGACCCCCCACTCTGCTCGTGCGAAACCAACGTGGGCGGTGGCTTTTGTTTCGTCTTCTCCTCCAAATACCCTGGAACAACGCTCTTCCGGTCCGTTCCTGCCGATGTGGGTTTTTCCTAGTTGGGATCAGCAATATAGCGTTCTCGCAGGCGGACTTGTCAAGTGACAATGGTTGCACCAGATGCTGGCACCCAGAGATCACTTCGAATTCCGGGACGTACAATCTATCTCCACTCCTCACTCCTCGGCGCCTTTACGGCAGCTGCTTTGGTCGATACTTAATAACGCTTTGATAACATGTCGATCCTTTAATGGCCTCCTCAAACTTGTATGCAGCAGCCCTGAGCTGTCCGTTATAGGAAGTACCGCATTCTCCTCTTGGCCAATTTGGCCCTGCATAGTGCCACTTAAGCTCCGTTTCCCTGCCTTAGCATATGAGGTACCGAAGTTACTCGTTGTATACTCCGATAGAAAGCCACTATCATCGTGCTTGTGACATTGTATTTCTTTCTCTCTTGTTGGTACATAAGGAAGGCCGGTTCGACCTTGGCACCTGGTCTTGAAGTCGTGCTTGACCGATATAACCTCAAGGCCACCCCCCTCCCCTATCTTTGTAAGGCAAAATGGTTACCCTTGGTCCACATTCATCGATCAAGCTTTATCTTTCCCTATAGGGCTTTCTTTCGACAGACATTACTCTCACGTGCCAGACTATAAACAGTCTGTCGTTAGCCTCCACCTCACCATCAAGCCTCGAAATCCTCAAAGATCAAGACTCATTGTTGATCACGTGCTGTGATTACCCCTGGAAGAACTAGTCATAACAGGTATAGAGACCCATCATTCAACCATGGAGCATATCGACGACACCCAATACGATGGGATAGACCCAAACGCATCTCCTTTCGAGAGTGTCGACAGCAACACGACGCCAGATACCGAATTTTCACCCCCTGGTAGCCCAATTCCGAAATCTGCTAACCTTAGAGATGTTCGGTCACTGGCGAGAGAGAAGCTAGCCCATTTAACCCTCGAGGAGAAGGTATGTGTTCGGATGAATTGAGCGTAAACAGTGCCCTTGCTGACTCACCAAGGTCTCCCTACTCACGGCAGCAGATTTCTGGAGAACGAAGTCGATACCGTCTAAAGGAGTCCCGGCTATCAAGACGAGCGATGGTCCCAACGGTGCCCGAGGCGGCATTTTTGTTGGGGGTACCAAGGTTAGTACCGGTAGTCATGATTATGTTTCTGGAGCCTCATGAATGACTCTTTTTGCGTAGGCAGCTCTATTCCCATGTGGTATTTCGCTGGCAGCCACTTGGAACAAAGATCTCTTATACACCGTTGGACAACACTTGGCCAACGAAGTCAAGGCTAGATCTGCCGATGTTCTCCTCGCACCTACAGTATGCATGCATCGACATCCCCTTGGCGGCCGGAATTTTGAATCATTCTCCGAAGATCCGCTCCTTACTGGAAAACTCGCTTCAAAGTACATTCAGGGGCTCCAGTCTAAAGGAGTTGCCGCGACCATTAAGCGTTCGCGTCACCCGCTTGCTATCATTCGAAACATTAGCTGATAATTGTATAGATTTTGTGGCAAATGAACAGGAAACCAATCGGCTCACCATCGACTCCGTGATGATCGAACGACCTCTGAGAGAATTATACCTTCGACCATTCGAGATCGCCATACGAGAAGCAAACCCCTGGGCTGTCATGTCGTCCTACAACCTTCTCAACGGAGCTCATGCCGACATGAATAACCATACGCTCAAGGATATCCTTAGGGGAGAATGGGGATACGATGGGTAGGTCACTCACCTCTTTTCAAGCATATTGTAGACGATTAACAATTGTATCCTAGCACCGTCATGTCAGATTGGGGTGGTGTCAACTCGACCGTCGAGTCAATCAAGGCTGGATGTGATATAGAATTCCCCTTCTCATCCAAGTGGCGCTTCGAGAAAGCCTTGGAAGCTGTCGAAAAAGGCGAACTCACGAGTAATGATATTGATACTGCGGCCGAGAACGTGTTGACCCTCGTGGAACGTACGCAAGGAGATGACATGTCGGTTGAGGAGGCTGAACGTGAGGATGACCGAGAGGAGACGAGATCTTTGATCCGGGAGCTTGGAGCTGAGGGTCTAACGTTGTTGAAAAATGAAGGCCAAATCCTGCCGCTCGATTCCCAGACTGCCAAGATTGCGGTCATTGGTCCTAACGCCAACCGGGCTATAGCCGGCGGTGGTGGCAGCGCCAGTCTCAACCCATACTACAACACCCTCCCACTCGATAGCATTAAAGCAGCCGCAAAACAGGAAGTCGTATACGCCCAGGGGTGCCATATTCATAAATGGCTGCCGGTCGCATCTCCTTTTTGCACCAACAAGTCGGGCGAACAAGGAGTCACTATCGAGTGGTACAGCGGTGATAAGTTCCAGGGCGACATCGTCGTCACGCAGAGAAGAACAAATACCGATCTTTTCTTATGGGATTCTGCGCCGCTTGCCCAACTCGGTCCGGAGTGGTCAGCTATTGCAACAACTTATATAACACCGACGGCCACCGGTAAGCACACCATCAGCTTCATGAGTGTTGGTCCCGGAAAGTTATACGTAGATGGAAAGTTAGCTCTTGACCTTTGGGATTGGACAGAAGAAGGCGAGGCGATGTTTGACGGCTCAATCGACTATATGGTCGACGTAGAGATGCAAGCTGGCAAAGCGGTCGAACTTAAGGTACATATGACTAATGAACTTCGACCAATCGCTAAACAGAAGGCCTTCAACATGACACACAAGTATGGTGGCTGTCGCATTGGTTTCAAGGAGGAAGACCTAGTCGACTACCTCCAGCAAGCTGTTGATGCGGCAAGTAAGGCTGACGTTGCTGTCGTCATAGTTGGACTCGATGCTGAGTGGGAGTCTGAGGGCTACGACAGAAAGACGATGGATCTTCCTTCTGACGGAAGTCAAGACCGGCTGGTTGAAGCTGTCGTGAAGGCTAACCCGCGAACGGTTGTGGTTAATCAGTCCGGCTCACCGGTGACCATGCCCTGGGCGGATAAAGTACCGACCATTGTTCAGGCCTGGTACCAAGGCCAAGAAGCCGGTAATGCATTGGCGGATGTTTTGTTTGGTCGGCGGAATCCCAGTGGCAAACTGCCGGTAAGTTGCATGGCTCAGCGTTTGCGTCATTGGCATCGGCTAATCATGATAGACAACTTTCCCTCGTCGGCTCGAAGACACTCCCGCATATCACAACTGGCCCGGTGAGAATTTGCGTGTCATATACGGCGAAGGCCTATATATTGGATACAGGCATTATGATCGCGCGAGCATTGCGCCCCTGTTCCCGTTCGGCCACGGCCTCTCATACACGACGTTCGATTACGGCCGACCGTCGCTAAGCCGGAGGACGCTGACGGAGTCCGCACCAATTCATCTAATCATGGCGGTCACCAACACCGGGTCCGTCGCCGGCTCGGAGACAATTCAGATATACGTCAGAGATGACAAGTCGAGGCTCCCTCGGCCCGAGAAAGAATTAGTAGCATTCGAAAAGGTGTCGTTAGAACCGGAGGAGACTAAGCACATCGTCGTTCCACTGGACAAATATGCGGTAGGATATTACGATGACTCAGTACCGGCGTGGATCGCAGAGGAGGGTTCGTTTAAAGTCTTGATAGGGGCGTCGGCGACTGATATCAGGTAAGCAGCAACCCCCACTCCTCGCTTAATGCCTGTTTAATACCCATCCCCATACAACCTACCTATCCTGTTCATGGAGACTGACAATCATCGCTTAAAACTAGGCATTCCGTTCCGTTTGACGTCAAGGAATCTTTCACTTGGATCTTTTAATTCCGCCTTTTCATATACACTGACAACAACCCGAGCATATGCATTTTAATGGGTTCACTCCTTACGCGCACGGTGGGAGCGCTATCATCCTGCATACATCATTGGATCTTCGTTTTTGGGGGGTTGAATATCATGATTGGCGATTAGGCGTGCGGGCATGATGGTATATTCCCCGGATTGTTTTGAGATTCCCGCCCAGAGTGTGCTTCTTTATCAAGAGCGCCGCCCGGGCCCCGTTGCAAACATTTAAGCGATATCCGATGGTTGGTACACTCTTTTAATGACAGAGATTCTAGTTAGGACAAGTAATCACATGAATATAATTACTTCTCTTTAGAGGGGACATGAACTGTTTATATGTGCTGTCACATGGCTCATAAGGGGATACCTCATACTCTGAGCATGCTATTCATTGATTCGTTGGGATACCGACTTAGCAAGTGGATGCACGATACGCGTCACTCCTAGGTTGGATTTGAGCATTTCCATGTTATTATCATACCATCATCTCCATATAATCCCCAGCTTTTATATTGAGTATCCAGTTTTAAAATTCGACTACATCTCTGCATGTATACCAGAGACAGAGTACCTATCGACCGTGGAGAAAATATGATTCTAAGGAAACAAGCAGGCTAAGCTATCTAGTAAGAAGTTTAGAATATTACGAGCGTCAACATGGTCACACACTGGAATAGTAGAAGTTCAGCAGACCGCCCTTGTAATCTAAGACATCTAGATTCGGGATTAAGCTTCCCCAAGACAATGTCTCATCTACACGACCTGTCGTGTCTTACATATCATCTCTCTCTTTAGATAGTGCCAGATTTAGGATTGGTGGCTATTGGATGTTCGTTCCAACATGACGGGCCTAGACCGTTTTCTGATAGAAAGCAGGAAATTACCCATGTAGAGGATTTGGGTAGCCTTCGAGCTACGTAACTGATTAATAGAGGAAGTATTTCCTCTATTTTAAGAGTACTTACTTGACTATAGTTGAATATTCAGTTGAAAAAGTAAAGATGTAAGAGGTAGATAAGAAACAAGTTGATACCTAGACGATATCTGGAGTTACACAAGAACTTGCTGACAATAGCGATGCATATATGATCGGATAAATGCATATTATTAGCAGAGTTCAAATTGCCATTAAATCGGGAGTCCGGCACCAATCTTGGACCGTGCAGGAAGGGGGGACGCGTGTGTGTGCCGAGTTGGCAGCTCCGACAGAAAAAAATAAAGTTATAGCGTACCATTATAAGGTAACACTACCAAGGACTACCCGAAGCTGCCAATTAAGGGTTGGAACTCTCTTCTCTTTGCGACGCCCGGTTTTTCAATTAGCAAAGCAAGAACCTAATACCTTAATTTTCGTTATTTCCAAAAACACTCGTTTTTATTAATTTCGATTCCTTTCTTTTATTGATTTGACTTGTTCGATTTGTCTTTCGTGTGCGGTGAACTCCGGGAAGAAGAACTACGTCACGTACGCCACGAGCCAAGTAAATTAATACCTAAAAGCTACCTACTACACCTCCTATGGCTGCCCGTCTCGAACGCCATGCCGCCCCCTTATAGCAACGGCTACGGCTATGAGTCGTCGGCCCTGCCCAACTCCTACGATTACGGATATAGGAACAGCGGCGAGTTCCAGTCCATCTGCGACGACATTTACGCTGGGGCGAAAACTATGACCGGCCGATTATGGGGGTACACCAACGGACGAGGTCGGCATGCTGCTTGGGGCTTGGTCATAAAGGCAGGACAACAGGTTAGGAGGAACTTGACCAGGCGGCGCTTATTGAGCTTCCCCCACATACTCGTCGTTTTATGGGTGCTTGTCATGCTCTGGGGAGAACGATGGATATTTGCGAGTCGAGTACGGAGTTGCGACTGGGATCACTGGGAGGACTGGGTAAGTTTCACGGGGTTGGGGAAACCCATTAGAGACTCCCCATCTTAACTTAGGGATAACAGGACGAAATATTGACAAATTACTATTTTATGGTAGCCCGCAGGAGTAACACCGCATCGATTAATATTCGTCGCCGATCCCCAGATTATCGATCCTCATTCATACCCCGGCCGCCCTTGGCCCCTTGATTCTTTGACCATCGTTATGACCGATAACTACATGCGTCGATCCTACAGACAACTACAGAAAGTGCTCCATCCAGACACCGTATTTTTCCTAGGCGATCTTTTTGACGGTGGAAGAGAGTGGAAGACGGCGCATGGGGATTTTGACGACCCGGAGTGGGCGAAAGGGCACCGACCGTCCGAGGAGCAGAAGTACGTTAAAGAATGGAATAAATATTATGGCGAGGAGTATTGGCTCGAAGAGTACGAGAGGTTCGGTGACATATTTTACGACAGCTGGAGCCTAGGGGGTAATTTTCCAGGTCCGGGGCAGCGAGGGAGGAAACTCATCTCGAGTCTTCCCGGGAACCACGATTTAGGTTTCGGCGCTCAGGTAAAGGTTTCCACGAGACATCGATTCAGCGCATATTTCGGAGAGACGAACAGGGTTGATGTGATTGGAAACCATACCTTTGTGTCCGTGGATACGGTGTCTTTGAGCGCAGGCACGTCGAATATGAAAGATCAACACGATTTACGACCTATTTACGGTCCGGCTCAGGAGTTCTTGAAAGGAGTTAAGGCGACGAAGCGAAGGGCCGTCCAAAAGGAGGTGCGGTTCTGGAAGGGGGATGTAGAAGATCCAGTTTTCGAGCAGAAGGTTGAGGACCTCAGCAGTGCGGACTACAGCAACCGGCCAACACTAGATCTTGGGGAGGACGCGCCCGATTTTCCCACCATTCTTCTAACGCACGTACCACTGTATCGAGACCCGGGGACTCCCTGCGGTCCAATGCGAGAACATTGGCCTCCGGCAAAACCACCGAAGGGACAGACTGGGCCGGTGATTCCAGACCATGGAAATGCCATCCGCGTTGCAGGCGGATATCAATATCAGAATGTTCTAGACAGGGAAGATTCGATGAATCTACTTAAGAGCATCGGTAACGTCAAACATGCCTTCTCTGGAGACGACCATGACTATTGCGATATTGTGCATACACCCGACCAGGAAAATGTTCGCGAAATTACGGTCAAAAGCATCAGTATGGCGATGGGCGTGCCGACACCAGGCTTCCAGATGGTTTCCCTGTATAACCCGATCGACGACAAGGGAAATCCACTCCCAGGATCCCCGAAGACAACACTTCAAACTCACCTCTGCCTGCTCCCGACACAACTCTCGACATATATGACGTACGCCATATTGGGGATCCTAAGCGGACTAATACTGATAGCACGAGCATTCCTTGTCTCCGCGCTTAGCCTCCAGCCGTTTGCTCTGGATCCTGTCCAAAGCTCATCGTCGGCTATACTCCCTATTTTCAAAGCAAAGGCAGAAAACGACGAGGGCGCTCACGATGGAAAATCGGGCTCTCCTTGGACGTCATCAACAAAATTCCCATCACGTGTGTCAACGACGAGGACACGTGGACAGTCCATTACGAATGGACTGAGTCCACAAGCCCGCGCGGCATCGCCTAACCACAAGGGCAAGATGAGCCCTGGGAAATGGGGATGGGGCCAGAATAAGGGGCCGAGGATAGAGATCAGAAGAGATTCGTACTATGACGACAAGGAACGCTCCTGGAGGCCGGCATCGAGATCTAAGAGTAAACTGAGCCTCGTCACCACGGAGATATGGACCACAGCCTGGAGAGTTCTCTGGATGGTGCTGCTGTTTTTCGCGTACCTCACGTATAAGGGATGAATGAACTACAGTGCAGATCGATTACTGAACGAGCTGAATTGCACGTACAATTTCGGTGACTTTTGGGGGGAAAGGAACTGAAATGAAAACAGGGTCCTTCGGGGATTCTATATGCAGGGCGAGAAGAGCAGCTCTCGGCACTATTCCTCCTGGTGCTGTTAATGGCAATGACATCGCCTGATATCAAACAAATAATCGAATCAAGATGGTTTCTCTTCGTCACTAGGGTAGGATAGGGTCACTGCCGAGATGGAACGGAACGAAACGAAACGAAACGACCGGCCAAGTGTAAGCGAGATGGGCGATCGAGCAAAAAAGGGGGGGATAACGATAGTCTTGCTCGTTCGGCCCGGACGGACGACCCGGGGACGGGATCGAAAACGGGGGGGAGTGCCGCTCTGTATAATACATATCATGCAATGCATGCCACGGCGCATATGCGCATGCGTAGGTAATGGATGCTTCATCGTCGCCATGCCTTTACGCCTTGTGTAAATCAATGCTACGTCGGCGAGGCGAGGGACGGGTGGTTCAGTTTAATATACCACGAATCAAATCGGCGTTTTTATTGTTATTATTACTGCTACTTGCATTTTATTCGGATTTCCCCTACATATGTATAACTGGCCTATGTACTTAGATATACGGCAGTTTGCTTCAAATCTTTTTCTTTTCTCTTTCTTATACATATGTCATTGCGATATAGCGTAGGGATTTTGGAGAGCCGCGTTCTGAACCAGAGTTGCGGTTTAGCAGGTCCAACGCTACCCCAACTCCGCCTGCCAACTCCGACACGGGCCGTAACTTTTTTCTTTTCTTTTTCCGTGAGTCTGGGGAAGAGGCGAACCCGGCTCTTGGGTCCCTGTGGTCGGGATCGAGGGTGGGAATATAGGGATAGGTATGGGGTACAGATTGAATAACGAAGTACCTATTTTTTAGTTCGGCTTAGCACATGCAAACAGCCTAACCCCCAAAACCTACACGATACCGCGTCGGTCAGACCGCGGTAGTAGTTCGGCCCCCCGTCCCCTTGCATCGCACTAATCTGCAAACTCCCCTAGCCCACCAATTCTCTCCAGCTCATGCCGTTTCTTTCTCTCGACACGGTATACTATGCGCGTGATTTCTCCACATTCTTCGCATCTATCCCATCCGCCTCTGCGGTTTCTTCGCAGCTTGCATGAGCTAGGGGCGCCTGGAGAATTCCGGGGGTCTGGGGAAACAAGCTTCGAGGATACCGGGGGTTGGTTAGGAGAGGGATCATGCTATGCAGCGTTCCAGGAACTAGGGAGGAGGCGAGCAAGCACGTAGGAATAGACGGTTTTTTCTGAATGCCTCGCTTAGAGGAGCACTACCGACGTGCATACATAGGTACCTACACATGCCATGCCTATACACAGACAAAATAGACGAGTGAAAATCTCAAAGCCAGCATCTCGCCAAGGGGTCGAGATACAGCTTCTATGGCCCAGTTTACGAAGTTGCGGAGCCGGGGATACGTAGGAAAGATCAGTGACTACGAGACGAGCCGAGATTATGACCTACCTAGCACGCCTACAACAATGTTATAACTCGCCACCAAATCACGTAGAGCCGTATTGCATCAAGAGAGGCTTTGAACGTTTTAACTGTTTTGATTCGCCAGGCTCAAAGCAGACAGACCAATACGACCGCCTATCTATTCAAGCCCGTGAGAATACACAAAAAGAGTTATGGATCTGCCCTCCCTGTCGAGGGGTTACTAATATTGTAGCGTAGATCGGTAGTAAGATGGCTACTACGACATGGTAGTGGCGATGCGGATGAGGAACCTCCTATGGATACTACATAGGGGTCCCAAAAGGAGGCAGGGGAAGGGGGGCCACCTAATACGGCCCCGGGGCGGGAAAAAAAGCACACGCCTCAAATACCCTCTTTCAAGGCGATCGCCGTAGTGTGTGCCCGAATATAATATGTGAACCGGTAATTCGTTGATGTCCCTAAGTGATGTCACCTGATGAAGATGATGCCGCCCAATGGTGCCGCCGCCGAACCCGAAAAAGTAGCCGTTTGATAAAATCCCAGAATCCAAAAGATGAAATGTGCGAAATGATGAATATAGTTCCCCTTTGATATTCCAGTGTTATCCCCGTTTGCCGTTAAACTCCGTCGCGTTGAACTCCTACGCTTGATATATATCCCATATGACGCCAAAGAACAGAAAACCTTGACATGCCTCCCATTTCCTGGGGGCGGAAGGTAAGTTGAGTAAATGGCCAAGATAGGTGGGGTCGGTAAGAAACCAAAAAAAAAAAAAATACAAGATCAGGGCTCAGTAACTGAAGTCCACGTTGCCCATGCCCATCTCGTGTATTATTTTATCCTCTTCCGACTGGGTCTCGCTGGGACTAGACTCCGTATGTATCGTTTGTATGCTCTCGCTAGTAGTCGTAGTAGTCCGGGACGCTTGCAACTCGTGCTCCGGCGGGGGAATGCCGCTGTCTGCGAATCCGTCATCGCGTAGTTGTTGGAAGCTCCAACTCGGCTCGAAGTCTTTGCTCTTCCACGCAAAGGCCACGCGCTCGTACATCTCGTCGATCTGCTCCAGACTGATTTTGCTGGTCTCGTATATCATGCCGTACACGAAGATGGCGGCGAGGATACAGAAAGCCCCCCAAACGTAGAACACCTTGGCCCCCAGAGCGGCGTAGCCGTTCCCTTCCTCCACCATAAACGGCGTGCCGTAGGCGATACCAAAGTTCAATAACCAATTAGACGCTGTCGAGACTGACATCGATTTTGCGCGGATTTTGAGGGGGTATATTTCTGACGTGACGACCCAGGCGACCGGGCCCCACGAAGCCGCGTAAAAGAAGACGAATAAGGATACAAAGACGATGAGGATTTTGGCCACTAAGGGTGAGTCGCGCGCGACGGTCGAGAATATCGCGATAATTAGTTGGCAGCATGCCATGCCCAGCGCACCGACGATGAGCAGTTTTCGACGTCCCCATGTTTCAACGACAAATAATCCAGGAATCGTCGAGATGACGTTGATTACGTTCATGACGAGTGAGATCAAAAAAGGATCCGAAACACCAGCGCTAGTAAAAAACGTAGTCCCGTAATACATGATAAAGTTGATGCCGGTAAGCTGCTGTAGCATCTGAAGACCACAGCCGGTCAACGTTCGGCGGCCGAGATGAGGAGTTCCGATAAAGATGTCGCGGTAGGACGCGGGTCCCAGCGCAAGTTCGTAATCGTGATTCGCTTCTATTTCGGCGAGTTCCTCGACGAGGGCAGGGTGCGTTATATCGAGACGACGAAGACGGCTGAGGGCTAAACCGGCAGCGTGCTTGTCGCCACGCTTGATGAGAAATCGAGGTGTTTCGGGAAGGACGAGGAGACCCAGGCAGAGTACACAAGCCCATGTGAGCTGTAGGCCCATGGGTATCCGGTACGCGGGAGGGCCGTCCATTTTTTGTGTTATGAGGTTGATGATAGATGCTGACAGGAGGCCAACAGTTATAGAAAGTTGATATGCGCAAACCAACGTACCACGAATCCATTTCGGCGCCATCTCAGATTGATATAAAGGAACGAGGACGGAGACGGATCCAACACCAACACCGGCAAAGAACCTGTATATCGTCATCAACACCTACAGTCCAACGCATCATCTCAAGGTTCAAACGTGTAGACATACCTGCCCGCTAATAACATCGGAATAGCATCGGCGCAGACCTGAAATATAACTCCGAAACAGAATACGCAAACGGAGCCGATAATCGATATTCGACGTCCTATCCAATCGCCCAGGGGGGCTGCGATGAGCGCACCAGCAACGGTTCCTGCACTTAATATCGCGACGATGATGGAAATTTGCGCGGGTGAGAGGTTTGCGGAACCGGTATCGTCTCGGTAGCCTGTGTTGAATTGGCTCTTGAATGAACTCATAGCAAGAATACCGTTTATCGTCCTTCAAGAAATCATCAAGTTAGCACATATATCGCGCCGCGGCTTAGATTCCATCCATCCAACGCATTTAAATCCAATCGGATGGGACGAGGGAGGGTCTGGTCGTCGCTGCTCACCCAGTATCGTATCCGAACAAAAGACCACCGGTTGCTACGAAGAGGCCGACCATGATGGCCGGGGCTGAAGAGCCGGCGACATTATCGGGTTTGTGCCAGCCCATGGCTAGTGCCATGGTGATTAGTGTTTCGACGTCAAACCAGCACTATTGACGATGACTGCGTCGGTCGTTGTTGATGCAAAAGGGTTGTTGTCGATTTTGGTGGTATCCCATTGATTGAGAAGATACCTTGGGATAGGACACTGTGGGTGGGAATCGATAGGATAGTGGGTAATAATAGAGTGTGAGTTGCAGGGTGGAGAATAAAGGGCAGCGAGGGAAAAGGCGGGAGAAAAGAACCAGAGGGTCAGCGATCAGCACGACACTGGGGGGGACGCCGGGGAGCAAGGAGCACGAGAAAGAACGTGCGAGGGCCAAGACGTCGGTTCATCTGATTGGTCTGGGGCAAGAGTGGGTGGTCCCTAAGCGAGTCCAGCCATGGGGTTGCGATTCGACGCCCCCCGAGGGGGTTGCTGAACATTGAATTTGGATTTGGATTTGGATTTCCATCCTGGTCATCTAGAGTCCTCCGTCTTGCTGCAGGCCTAGGTACCAAGCATTTCAAGCCTACCAGGCAGCCCAGGCTTAGGTATGTATGTACATCCCATATAATACCAGTCTGCCAGTCAAGACCCGTGCAGCTACTTCTATCTATGTATGTGTCCCCAACTCCTTTCAGGCTAGCCTACTAGTAGTAGAGCTGGGCGAATTGCTGCGACTCGCTGACTGTCCCTGGGCTGAACCAGTTTGCTATGGACACTAGCCTCACAAAGGGAATGTCAATCGTATGAGAATGCCGCCAGAATTGATGAACCAGGCAAGCAAGGATCGCTGACAGTGGTCGGAAAAACATAAGTAGAAAATCCCCTTTCTATTCTTTTCTCGTCGTCGCGCTCATTATCTCATGCATCGTCGTATAATAATAGGAAATGGTGAACAGGAGCATGGTAAGTGCCTAGGTGAGATGCGACTTTGTGGCGTTCCAGTCGCTGGTTTCCTCCGGCGGCCTGAAAGGTACCTCTAATACACGCCAATCGGCAACGTAGAGATGCATCCGTCCACAGAGCCACGCCAGCCTACGGAACGATATGGGAGAAAAACAAAATATCCCATATGCAGTGGGTAACCAACCCTGAATGGCAACTTCGTAGTGGCATGTTTAACCAGGGAACTGATGAGGCCCTGCATACGTGTAGAAGCCATGAATGCTATCTACAAGTCTTCTCTGCAGGTAATGATGATAGCCCTTAGGTATTTTCGCACTTGCAGTTACCTATCCATGTACCAACCGATGACTCAGGAATTGAAATTCAAGCGGCAGGAGGATAAGAAGACTATCCTCTATTGAGGCCCTTGTACATACCTAGGTAGTAGGCATATTAGCCTCTAAGGCGTCGTTAAAGCTTGCAATAGTAAGGGATCGCTTCACACTTTCCGCTAGGTCCCGGCTACCTTGCAAGACAGAAGTAACGATTTTTAGAAAGAATTCATACTTCGGGTAGGCGACCAGGTCGATACCTTGCAGACAGGAAGATGAGTTTCCAACTTGGACCACCCCCAAGAGTTTGTAGAACGAGCGCGATGCCGTAGCATCGTACATCATTCCATTACACCTCAGCCCAAGCAGGAGGAACAAGGCGGTCCGGGTAGGCCAATGAACAGTGCTGCCAGCCCGGAAAACTCCCTGATCCATATTCTGGGCTGCAGAAGTTGTCTTAGGTGGTTGTGACACAGCATGAAGGAGGCGTGTGCTAGACGTCGGTGATCTGACTAAATTAGATAATAATAAGCGACAAAGCTGCAGTTCCCTAGCGTCATAAGAAGCCATGGGGTAATGCTAGATGAGAGAAATAGAAATGGCGGTGATTCCCGCAGATTCTCTCCATTAAGACTAGGCACCTGGGGGAGATTGACAACCGTCGATGTGATGAATTATGGTTGACAGGTTTCTTCAGGGGTCCCTTACGCGGTGAAGTTCGAATCGTTGTTCTCGACTTACTAGTATGTTCAAAAGGCTAAGCATGGTTCATTCGTACGAAATAGTTAAAAAAGGAACCAGCCAACAGCAGTAGCCGGGGGATCACAGGAGGCCCCTTTTTGCGGGGAAAACCCTCAAATGATCGCTCGACGGTCCCAGTCCTCCCCTAAAGCTAAAGCTAAAGCCTCCACGATGCGACGATACCCCATGATACCACGAAGGAACAATAGCGTGACAGCAAGCGTGGAGACTCCACGCGAGGTCAACGCCCAAGCTTCTTCCATTTTGGGACTCGTCTTTATTGTTTTTAGTTTTAGGTCGATAATTTTTCCGGATCTTGGGAGGCTCTTTTTTGTAGCCTGTCGTCGAGTTTTAGATTAATTTTATGCAGCTTTGCAGATGAAAGATGAAAAGTACACTATTTAGAAATTGAAGCGAGACTTTGCGATCTTCAATCACCTGATATTAGCTCTGTACATGGGTACCTGGGTACGCAACTGAGAGGTACATGTAATATACTCAAGGCAATGTAGGTATTTATTAGAATAGAAGGTGCATTCAAAAGTACTATAAGATGGCAATCAATTGTACCAATCGCATCGGATGTACCTTTTGCTCCTTCCTGTGGTCGAGATTTGGAATATCCCGTCACGTACTGGTCTTAAAGTTAGGTATACCAAGGTACTTCATTTATATCCCCCAGTTTTACCTAATAAATCTCGACTGAATAGATCCATTGGATCTCTTTGAACTTTCACCTATTTAGTATTGCCAACTACCAAGATCCATTCGTTGGCTTGGGCCTTTCGACGGCAAATACCGCATCACGGTCAGCGGCATCCTTCCGCTTGTTTCTTCCTACAGAGAATGGAGTATGGGTTTTTTATCAGATGCTCTCTTTCCCTCTTGCTGTCCGTGAACACTTGGCAAATAACAATACGATCTATGCAGTATATTATTCAAAGAGAAGGCTCGGTCTTGCAAACAGACACTTGTTGAGGATCGACGAGAACTGGCAATTTACTAACGAATTCCAATATCGTTACTAACCTCGGTACCTAGGTCCTACCCTCAGATGTATTGTCATACTCGGCATCGGGCAGGCCGCCGTTACACATAGGATCATGTCTGCAGCCTTAAAAAGCGTCCGAGTTACGTACGTAGGCATTGTATTCCAACGCCTCCCCACGCCATTAAGTTATGAGATGGATTTGGGCAACACACCCTGGGATATGGAGCGCTGAACGAAACAGTTGTGTGTACTCATATCGGTATATTCTGATCCCGAGGACGTCGGCAGCCAATCGACCCATGCGATGGACGCCAGTGGCTACATCGTCCAATGGCAACACAGCTTTTACTATCCTCGCCGCAAAGACGCAGGGCAATTAATACTACAATGTGCGCTAGGCCTACAGGTGAGGTAATAGGCGCTACCAACTATTTCTGCCTTTACATAGGCGTACATATGATAAGGTAACCAGGTATGCATATAGGATCACCACCTACCTAGGTACCTTGGTAGGTACCTAAACGGGTTCGAAGGTTTACACATTCTAAATACTCACTTCTTTATATTGCCTTTTCCTATCCCCTAGGCTAGGGCGTGACGACCTCATTGTTTGCGCAGATGACTAAAGCAAACACCTATACTAAGCATCTAGACTAAGATATCTATAGAAAAGATATTCCTATAGGCTATTGAGCTAAGGCGCTGAACCTTCATGAGGGAGGGCTTGCCTTTCCCGTTATTGGCTACTAAAGATAAAGTTCCAAAGGCGAACCCGAGCCGTATCGACGGAATGATGACAAGGCGCTGCCGGGTCTTGCTGCTGACTGGCTCCTCATAGATACACACGCCTACCCCTATTTGATACGAAGAAGGCTCACGGCCGTAAAAGTCGGACCACTAGAATGGGGGTTTTCATTCGTAATGAAGCCTTTTCCGAATGGAAGGTTGATCCACGATAGCCATCCAGGGTCCCAGCGATTTGAATTTATGACAAAATATATACTGTACGTATATATTATATCTATCAGCTAACGAACTGGCTCCAGGCTGGCCAGCCTCGGATCAAACGTCGACGCAAGGGGAACGAAGCAAAACCCGTGATTTGTGTTCTGTGTTGTTTTTAACCAAGGGTTACCTTGGCGGTGAAAACATCTTCAAAGACTACGACTTCTACTACATCTTACACCTAAGGCTACAACAATCGCATCTACATCGTTATGTGAGGCTATATATCATGGAGTTTACAGAAACTCTAAATCAACTTCATATTGTTACTATAATAAGTATTGATGGACAATGAAAATTGCGACTTCGCTGCGTATAGATACTTAGATAGGTAAGTAGGATCCTTTTTGTTAGATCTCCATCCTTCTAGTTCCTACGTCAGGTGGTTCCAGACCAGGAGAGTTCTTGGTTTCACCAAAAGACTACCTAAGTAAGGAGAAAGGACAAGATAGTCGCTCGGGTTTTGTGGCGTCTCGGCAATTGTCGCGAGGCGGTAAACCGCTGCTGGGATGCTATCTCACTCCTTGTTCGTTAGAGGGAGCTCTAAGCTTACTATGCCTGACCCACAGGCGGATTGGCTACCCTCTTTAACGGCTTTCCATTACCATGGGAGACCATTTTAATGGAAGAGCTTTCTGTGCTTCCGTAATACAATTCCATCGTTTGGAATCTTTACGTAACTAACGATGCGGTCGTCGACGACGTCGTCACCATGCCTTGCGTGTCTACCTAGGTAGTTATTCAAGCAGCATACGTCTACTCCTAGATATCATGGACATAAGATTCTTACCGACAGTGAGAAAATACGCCGACCAGGTACTAGTAAGCACGGCTCGTATGGCTACTGTGATATGGATACAACGAACAGAAGCAAATTGTTAAAAATAGGACGCCCATCGCTGCTCTTAGGAACAACTCCCTCGGGAACCAGAAGATGTTCGGACATGGGCTACAACCCTTCACTCCCAGCGAAATCGACGATAACCTCCCGTCGGGTCTCCTGGGGTTTAATGTAAAGGCATCACCCACGCCTCTGCCCAGAAGCAAGGGAACGGGGAGGCGATTAACTTGCTCGCGCTCGTCGCATGCCTGATCCACCGCTCGCTCACCTGCCTACTTGAACCAGACGGGCAGCAGCTAGATGAAGCGACCCGCCGTGGTACGGATGATCACTTGCTCGTCGAAATAGGGTTCTCCCACCCGCCGTGGTTGGGAAGCTAAGCGGTCATTAATCAACACCCGGACACAAACCTACAGTCCAGAAAACCACCACCTCATCCACAAGGCCAGGATGGATGCACCGCGTAGCCGGTATCTGGTAGCGCTGGGAATTAGTCGTTGAGGATGGCTTTCATCGGCTAGGTGAGGCTGCCGGTGGTAAAGTCTGTTCGTTGTGCCCGAAGGACACGTTCCATTTGGATTATTCCAAATGGAATAACCTGCTGTTGACTAGGAAATTATATACTGCTCTACTTTTGAGTGCACTACGTTGCTGTCGCGTCTTCATGCGTCCTATCTATAACTGTGCGCGTGGTTATCGTTAGATATTGGGATATGAGAGGTTCCTACCCCCTAGCATGCTGATAGGGGGAGTAGGCTAGCGTTTAATCAAAGCCGCTACTATGAAGCCCTATATTGAGAACGAACAGGCATGCTATGTAGTGGGAATAAGTTTGCTTTTCGACTGGAGTTGAGGAGGACAGAACTAGGCCTGGTCCACTGCACACAAGTGAGGTGCACATACGCATGCCCCCATACTTACTATATAACTTACCGAGGTATGTAAAGTATATACCTAGGTAGCTAACCACACACATTATATGCACAAGTTCGCCTATACATCCCTATCATATTAATTTAGGTACCTACCCGGGTAAGTAATCGTAAAAAGGCGTCTCTGAACCACTTAGATGGCCTGGGTAAGAGAGCTATCAGCCTTTGAAATACTACCCCATCAGTGACACAAGCTCAGGAGCGGTAAATTTTCACTCTATAAGCATTCATCACATTCCGTTTTAAGACTTTGAATAAGATCACTTAGATTTATATCTTGGAAGAACTATTTTGAGTATTACCTACATAGTACCTTAAGTACAAACTTGGTCTCGTAACTTGTCTGACCATACTTAGTTTCTGATAATCCCAAAATGAGATTAAATTAGGTATAGACGCTTGCTCGATGTAACTTTCTTGATTTTCCCGTTTAGGTGCCTTATGGCATAACCAGAGCCATTCGGTCGTCATCGCTCTCTAGAATCGAGTTAGAACCGGGTGACTATGGGGGAGATCACGTTCTTGAGACCTTTACTCGCTCCTCGCAAGGATACCCTCAGGCGAAGCGGGTTCATTCAGGGGCATATTTCACTTCATGGGTCTCGGCACGGGGTATTTGCTTCATATTGAAGGAAAATCATTATTTGCGTGTGTGTCGGGAGATAACATGACGATGCCCTTAGAAGCATATAATAATCGTTTCCAAAAAGTGCCCCTGAGGTAGGTGAGATAACAAACTGGAAGTAACCTAAGCTGAAATCTCTTGCTAATTTAGCTTATGTCATCATGTCCGATCTTGTTCGGTCTTTCCCCGGAAGTCGTATGAATGCCACGTGACTCTCACACAATTTGGATCGGTAGATTTTTCAATGATTCTTCAGCATCAAAAGATAAGAAAGAGACCAGAAGAGAGAATGCATTAAAGCATAAATAAATATTGCAAAAAGAAAAATGATGGCGGTGGGACTCGAACCCACGCGGATTGCTCCACTGCGAAGTTGATTCAGGTAGACCTGAACGCAGCACCATAACCACTCGGTCACGCCACCTGTAAAGTGTTCCCCGTAAGCTCAAGGGACCTTTGATTGACGAATGGGACTCATTCGATGTTCAATCAAGCCGGAATTGCGACTAATATCCGTAGTTCGGGCGCCGGGCGCACTGCGGAACATTCTAGTGTAGATTTCGTTGTGTTTGCTTAAGTGGGCTGAATTGCCCCACCTGTTCGCAAATCTAACAGCGCAATAAAATATCATTGGCTGAACATGCTACTCAACCTCAGCTGCAGTCTGCAGTCTGCGGTTTCTGGGTAACGACACCGGGAAGCAAAGTTGATGATGAACTTTAACATTCAACTTTAAGGTTCTTCTTACCTGGAAGGTTTACAAGTCCTAAAACGCCAAAAGTTTGTTTGTTAAATCGCGTATACGCCAAAAATTGAATAGTGTTAATTAGCACTCTCCTTGTCTATATGCTCATAGACTGACTATTGACTGAACCCCCGAGGTGTCTCGGCCTTCTAGATATTTCTTTACCTAGTTCTAATGCAAGCTGCCGGTGACTTCAGAGGATAAGGCAACAGCAAAGTCGATGATGGGCCGCTTTTGAGGGTTGACCTCACCAGGAAAAAGTGATACCTACAATATTCTGTATGGGGGATGTCCTGTAAAGCTAGGCACCCCTATGTCAGATAATATGGCAAGTCATCATGATTTACATACGAACACACCGTGCCCGGACACCACTCAATCAAGGCCAGCCTCGACTCAATTAAATTATTTTCTTACTCATTATTATCCCCCAACGAGATCTCAAGAAGCGAACAAGATATTATTATATACATTTATTTGACATGTGTGCAATGCTCCTGGCAGCGTTCCGTGGTAAAAAAAAACGTATCACCCCAGCCCAACAACCAAGGACGGAGGGCTTTACTTAAAAATCACGATACCTCCTATGGACGTATATATATATGAGTTACGAAAGAAGAAGACAAAAACACGCCTGATAAATAAAAAGGATGATGATTATTTTTTACAGCCCGAAAAGAAAACCCCCCTCGACTATATACCCGCCAAGCCTGTTTCTAAATTTAACCGAGCGCGCCCAGAGTCAAAGCGTTCGTGAGCGGCAGCCCGCTGAGGTTGATCGAGGGCCCCTCGTTGGCGCCGGAGAAGGAAGTCGCGGTGACGGCGGGGGCGGCGTTGTTCGCCGCGGCCGGGGCCGCGGGTGGGGTCTCCACGGGGAGCGAGAGCGAGGACTGCGCGGCCTGGGGGCTGCTGACAGCGATCGCCTGGGCGGCGGAGGAGGACGACGACGGGGATTGCACGGGCAGGGCGAGTGAGCTTTCGGCGGAAGCGGCGGCGGATGTCGTGGGTGCTACTACGACGGCCGACGACGATGATGATGATGACACGGGGGCGACCACGACGCTTGAAGTAGCGGCGGCCGCGGAGGTAGACGCCGTTGTTGGAGCCACGACGACGCTCGAACTCGTCGCGGCGGCAGCCGAAGACGGCGCTACCACCACCGCGGAGCTCGCTACTACCACCGCGGAGCTCGCTGCTGCGGCCGAGGACTGCGCGGCGGCGGCATCCGAGGAAGCGACTGCGGCGGCAGACGACGCGGCGGCGGAGGCCTGACTGGCAGGTACCGCGGCGGCGGTCGTCCCGCACGCGATCATCTGCACCATGGTGACCGTCGACACCTGCATGACCGTGGTCGCCTGCATCATGGTGGAGACCTGCGTGACGGTCGAGGCGAGCGCCGTCAGGGTCACGGTCTCTGCCTTGCCGGTCCCTTGGACGGTGGTCGTTACGAAGGATAATTGCGCCCTGTTAACATCGTTAGCTCTGACTGGAAAAGCCCCATCACGACGGGTTGGGAATAGGTGCGTACGCTGCTTTCCCGCCTCCGTCTGCGCCTTTGGCGGTGTGAGTGACTGTTACTGTCTGGACCGCCGCCGCCGCCGCCGTGCCGTTGAATCCACCGGCTCCTACCGTGACTGTCTGCTTCACTGTCTCGGTGACGGTGACGGCGCCATTCTGTCCTTGTCCTTTCTTGTGGGCCTGTCCATTTGCGTCGTTGTTGTTGCCACCACCAAGGCTGCCGAGGAGCGAGTCCAACAGCCCTCTCTTGACGGGTGGGTCATAGTAGTGATACGTGGCGGCCTATGAGTAAGTGAGTAGGTGAGTATTTTCGTCGCCATGGTATGGTCGAAAGGTATAAGGTAGTACATACCTGTACGAGCGACAAGGAGCTCAGTACGCATAACAAGAACGCTGGGTGCGGCGCCCTCATCCTTAGGATGTGAGATCTACTAACAACCTCTCACTTGCTCTCGCGATGCACTTGTCGAAGATTGATCCGAGTATATATGAGAACGTAAAAGAACGAAGTGAACAGACCAGCCGTTTCTAAATGGGATCAACCCTAAGAATCGAAAGAGAACGTGGCGAATACTTCGCTTTACTCCAGACTTGTTCAGTCGAGGATAGGCTGGTGATATTATGAAAAGAGAGAGAATTATACAAGGTCGTTTCCTCGAAACAGACCCGTCGATAGAATTAGGCGCGTATGCACTCTAAAGAATGGAGAGAAAGAGAACGACAGCAAAGTCTCGAAACAAGCAGACAAGCATCACGGGGAACCAACGTGGCGCTTAGGAGTTGAGGCCATCGAGAAAGGGAAACACCAGGTTAGTCTTACAGAGAGGAGGACGAAAAAAACGGGCGGAAAGGGGATGCTCGATATGTGGTAGACTGCCTGCAATAGGCTAGGTATGGAACCATTACCACGCGGTACCAGATCGAGAATCATCGTCAAGCGTGTTGTACCAGGTATGGCGAAAAAGGAATTTTCGCGAGTTCTGAGGCTTGTTTCGACTGGGGTCCCAACTTAATTCAGGTCCCTCTCTCTTACAAAATATCTAATCTAGGCTTCCTAGTATACGCACTATGTATTGCAGAGACGCGGATTTAACATTGACGGGAAGTTTTATGCAGGTTGAAGCTTGACATCCCGTCCAGTCTAGCCAGTCTTGCCGTTGCTGTTCGCGATGGCGACAGGGGTCGCCCGAGGAGTAGCTTATTTTACGTTGCATTGGAGAGGCTCAAACGCTCGCTCGGGAAGGGTGGCCGGGGCCGGGGTCCGACGACGGCAGGGGTTGAGACAGCGCCCTGACAAAGGAGGTGTTTTAGCTAGGAACACAGATATTTTCCCCCTGAAAAACTGGTAACTCGATATTTCATGATTTTCACCTGATGGATTAAGAGGGTCACGATCTCTGCTCCGAAGTTATGTGTTCTGACGATTGCCGGTTACATGCCGAGTATGGTACAGCTGACGTCGTAGTAGGATTTTTCTAGTAAGATACATAGTATCAGGAGGAATATTGCAAAAGCGTTTGAGTTTTATAGAGTATCAAAAGACATCCCTTCTGTGTAAAGCACAATAGTCATTATAAATGAAGAAAATTTCATAGGAGCTGCCTGGCAGCCTGGCAAGAGGGGTAGAGTCACAATTATCGTGGGTTACGCAGAGGCGCCACGGCTGAAGTGTTATCTTGGCAGACGTTTCAGGCAGTAAGATCGTGCCAATCTTCCTTAATTTTAATGACCTAACTCACGTATCGTCTACCGCCGCGAGGCTGGTAGATGATGACATTCATGATGAGACAGAAAATGCTCGATGAAATCGGAGATTCGACGTCATGGGGACTCGTAAGGTGTGGTAGCTATTAAGCTATCAAGATCTGCCAAGATAGGCTAAAATATAGTGAAGATCCGGAACTTGACGATGGTGGGGACTGGTGTTTCGTTGTATGATTGGAAGATCAATAATGTCCAAGAACAAAAAAAGATAGGTTATTGTACGTAGTATATCTCAGAGTAAAAATGATAATTTATGCCAGTGATGGCCCAGATTGATAGCAATCGATGCATCTTCTACCAATATACCTTAGAAAACAATCGCAAATTCTTTCAAAACATACAGTGGAATATCTGTCTAGCATGTGGTGGAACCAGGCGAACTGGTCGGCTCAAGAGGCCCAGTCGAATAGACGAAAACTTCAGACAATCCACATCTGAGAGGTTTCGTCTTCGCGGTACGCCTCACCTTTCATGATACCCTTTACGAAGCAGTCGCCTTGTAATGTCCATTGCGACTCATTCGCCCTGAGAACAAGAGGTACTTTTGCCCCCTTTACAACCGCGATCTCATCGCCAGCTTCCACCAAAGCAGATCCCAGACCGATATAGCCTTTGTCGGTCCCGAATACTCGGCGATCGGCTAATGATGAAAGGTTGATTCTGAAGTCCAAAGTCATTTGGTCATTCCGACGGTAGAAGAGCACAGCATGGGCTAAATAGACAGCTTTGTCCGCCAACCAATCCGGGAGATGCCTAGGTAGGAAACCAAGCCATTTAACTATTGTGGCGTTTCTTTCCAGGATATCTAGCTGTTGGCGCAGCGTCTCGATGCTTTCATTAGTTGATTCTGTCGCAAGTGTCTGCACAAACGCATCACGCATTGGCTCGCCGGTAACATAGGACTCCATTTTCCCAAGCCCGGCGACGCGAGCCCAATCATCTAAAACAAATGCACACTTCGGTAAACGAACACCATGATAATCCGTTCGCGGAAGATATTCCAATCTGAGGACCGTGCCAACAGCAGCGATACGATCCACGCAGCGGCCATGAACGCCGAGAGAGGCCAAGCTAACGCCACCGTACTCGATTTGAGGCGTTGATGACCCGCTAGCGGAAAAGGCGATTTCGTTGATGTCGGAATAATTTGCTAGACCCAAAGGCGCAGTGAGTCGAGTGTTGGTCCAATCAGGTACCCAAGATGGTAAATTCCTAGGACCATTGCCAGAAAGACGTCGCGGGACAGAGAATAAGTTAAGATCTGTGGAATATTTCAGAATCTCTTTTGCCACAGAAATATACAACTCGGTGGTGTCGACATTATAATTCGGCTGCAAGGCCCTGACCCGGGAGGTCTCGCTTTTGGTCAAGGCGTTCAAGCCGAAGATCTTATCTCTAGGATCAGTCGAGTCAAGTATTCGATACCGGAATAAGATGCTGAGTAGGCTGCGACGGACACCGGCGTTCCATTCCTGTCGAGCTCTCTCTAGGATGAAGACGTATGCATTACGTTCGTGGTCGGCAAGCCATAGGTTGAGGTAGTCCTGAGCTGTGATAGCAGCCATGAGATCGGGCCAGCCAATAGACGAGTCACCACAGAATACAGTCGCCTTTGTCGCCAATGCAAGCTCTTGGACAACCCAGACCCTTGTGAACCATAACCTCTTGACAATCTTAGCAAAAGCCGAAAGTCGTGGAAATTGGGACCGGTCCCTAAACTTCCCAAAGAGTTTCTGCACACGCTTGTCGTCGAAGGTTATGGTATCGAGAGAACCACCATTTGAGGTGTACTGGTGACAGGCATAGGCGAGATCCCAGGCGGTCGCAATGCCTATCTCACTGTCGTCCCCTTCCTCGCCAAGCCATATAAGGACTCGACTGGCCTTTGAGTAGATATCCTTCATACGGCTGACCTGTCTCCCTCGCTCCTCGTCATCGTCTTGGTTGATGCAAACTGCGTCTACCCATAGGGTTCTTTTCTCCGACGGAAAGCGGAAATGACGTAGAACTGCATCGAGGGCTGCGGTTATAGCTAGAGCTTTGCCATTACATATAATCTCGGATTTGTCCTGGATGTTACCCCAAACATAGGAGATGGCTTCGTAGGGAGGCGACTCGTTTATATCTCCATGTTCCAAGATACATTCTAATGGCTGGTCTGTTGAGCTAGGTAACAACGTAAGCATTCGAAACTGAGTACAGTCAGGCTCGATACCAAAAGGCACATAACAATAAGAATCCATTACTAAGAAAATGAAGTTTTACTAAGATATCGAGCTTTATCTCTTACATCATCACGTCTTCGACGATAATCCATAAGGCAGAAGACAGGAAATTCCTGATTTTAACGCAGTATATTCATAAAAAGTGGCGAGCAAATTCTTGACCGAAATCATTCTCCTCGAGCCCATTTCAACAAAAAGTTTGCTACTTTAGTATGAGTGTAGCTCTCGAGGTAAGGGGTTTTGAAATCAAGTAGAGATAAGTTGACGAATTGAAGCCATTACTTTGCTCTACTATGTAATCGTCTGTAAGGGACGTAACACTGCATCATGCAAGATGTGCAGGATGTAGGTAATACTTAGGGGTGCAGTCTGCCTTTCCGGGCGGCCAGATAAGGCCACCTTATATCTGGTGAAAGAATTGACGAGACACAAGTGATGAGAACTAAAAGTACCTATGGGCAACTTTGGAAAAAGAAAAAGAATCATCAAGTGGCAGCATATTCATTCGACCTCGAGAAAATAAAGCTATTCATGATCAAGTCTCTGAGGTTGTACCGAGAATCTGTGCCGTTTGTTTTCTATTCACGCTGACATAAGAAGAAAATGGTTGGGGAAAATTGAAGCCAATGAGATGAAAGAAAAGAGAGAAAAATTAAATTCATTGGCTGAAAAATTGAAAATTCTAAAATCCCAATGACATAATTTGATTGGTACTAGGGCCGTCGGTGGGCCAACGAGTGGGGGCGACAGCCACAAAGGCGCAGGAAGCTATGACCAGATAAATATAAACATGGAAAATATGAAACCGCGCTGACCTTGACCTTGACCTTAACTTGTACCTTAACTCACATGTTAATTGATTTCGTCACTACAATCGCGAAACTTGAACAACAACTTCGCTATTATCAATTCGGTCAATACCGGACCTATTTGGTCATTGAAGATATTCTTCAATTATCCTGATAGGTAATTCCTAAGTGCCGATAACTTATTTCTTTTATTTCCTCTTTTTATTGCAATCTAGCGGTGCATCCATCATGGAAGTTACGAGTCCTCCGAAGCGCATGACGCGTGCTAGAGCAGCCGCGAAGGATGCCGCCAATGCAGCAACCACTACCTCTACAACTACCACTACTGCATCGTCGTCGTCGTCGTCATCGTCATCAACTTCTACCAAGACCAAGACCAAGACCTCCACCAAGGCAAAACCGACCAAGGCAACACCTGCAACAACCAACACAACTACCAAACCCGCAACAACGACAACGCGCAATGCGAAACGAAAGACACCACCTGATGAGAACGAAGAAGATGATATTCCCCAGATAAATGTTACATCGCAACGAGCTATGAACAAACCTGCAAAGACACGAGGACGACCGAAGAAGGTCCCCGAGCCTCAGCCAGAGCCTGAGCACAAACCTGAACCTGAACCTAAATCGGAGCCTTCAGCTGAGAGTGGATATACTGCTACCACCAAAGCTACGCGTAGCAGATCAAAGAAGACTCCTACCACAACCGCAACTGTTGCTCCTAAACAAGATCCACCTAAAACAGCACGTGCAAGCACGCGAACGCGAAAAACGGCTACCGAAGAGACCACTGGAGAGGCATCAACTGGACCAGTCAAGAAGACTACGCGCTCTCGTGCCACATCAGGTACCAAGTCATCTGCTGGTGTTGTCACTACTGCTGTTTCTACTGAGCCCACCCCGGGCCTGAAGTCTGCCGTCTCAAGACCTGCCTCCAGAACCGGTGGGGCTAATAAGAAGACGGTTACCTTCGAGGAACCGGAGAAAGAGAACCTACTACCTGCTGCGCCCGCCAAGAAGAGCAAGACCGTCGAGTCTGCTACTGGCATGCGCGCAAGGCCTGTTCGCAAGCCCGCTGCCACCGGAAGAACCACTAGGGCTAGTGCAAGAACGGCCACCACCAGCGGGAAGAGAGACAAGTCGCCTCTGAGCCCTAAGAAGGATGCAGAGAACCGGTCATTGTCCCGAGATGCTGATTCAGATGACGAGCTTGCCACATTAGAGAAGACTCCGCTCAAACCCATGATGAAGAGTCCCGTCAAGCCACCTAACATGGCCAAGAAACCTGACCTTCAACCACCCACCAAGGACGCAGATGACAACGTCCAAGAGACTTCAGAGCCGGCTAGTGCATCAGTGTTCGGAAGCCCGGCTCGCAGACCACCCTCCTCCCCTTGGAAGGATGCTATAAAAACGCCTGCGAGAAAGGTAGATGGGATTCCATCCTTGGTCCTGCCCTCCGAGAACGACGAACAGGCCGCGCAAGCCTTATCTAAGAGCTCAATCCTCAGCTCTCCCGCCAAGCGACCTCACTTGCCTATCAAGGCACTTCAGCCTCCTTCGCAAGAGTCTAGCGACGTGGCACGCTCTCCGGTCAAAATGTCTCTCTTACAATCCCCAGCAAGACGTCCCGCATCACCATTCAAGTTACAAGGAACCCCTACACATACCTTGGAATATAACTCTGGTAGACTGTTTGCACCGAAGACTTCTCCTGTTCCAGAGATCTCAGAGGAAGTAGAGGTTGAAGAAGTCGAAGAAGTAAAAGAAGAGGAACTATCTGCCGAGCACCAGGACGTGATAGAGACTGAAGATGAGCTCGCCTTCAATGAGCAAGCCGAGGAGAATGTTGTTGAGCTCGAGTCTCCATCTCAACTCGCTTTCCCAGGGCGTTTGTCCGCAGTCCTTCCTAGACACGCGGACCCAGCTCTTCGAAAGAACCCGCTTCCGATGAAGGATGTAGTGGAGTTTGAACAACCGCAGCCCGCCTCAATTAAGGCGGCCGAAGTTCAGGAGGAGCCAATTCCTGAAGCTACAGCTAATAAAGTGGAGGAGGATGCTATGGACATTGACGAGGTTGAGGCGAAGGAGGAGGACAATGCCAGTCCAGCTCCAACCACACCTCCTCAGTCCCATCCCACAAAGGCTGACAACCCAGCTTTTGGCTTGCGAGCCAAGGACCTCGAGGATCAGGATGCGTCGGACTCTGAGGATGAACTTGCAGCTAGCGGAAAGGTAACACCTAAGTATCAAGAAGACGCGACTATAACCTTCAGCGCCGTTCCGGCAACACCCACACCTAGTACTTTTAAAGCCAACCGAGGTGGAATGCCATCTAGCGCGATCAAGGCAGCAAGCCGTGCTATTAGATCTGTGTCTAAGGGATCTAGATTCAGTCTCGCTCCTCTTTCCGGCCGACTCAGCGAATGGAAAGCCCCGAGCCCGACTAAACGAAAAATCAACACCGAACAAGTGCCGTCCCCCGAATTGAAGGAGGGGTTTTCATTGATCAAGGACGGCGATAGCTCTCCCGCTCAATCTACACCGTCCAAGGGTTTCTTTGACGAGGAGATGAAGATCCGCGCCGAAATGGAGAACCAAGCTGCTATCGAGGCAGCCCTCGAAGCAGAGATCGATGCAGCATATGGGGAGGTTGAGGTCGAATTCGATAACATTCCTATTACGGACGAGGATATGGAGCTTGCTCACGAGGCAAACGAAATGTCTCTAATCGAATCTGCCCACGACGACTCAATCTCAGATGCCAGCCAGGAATATGGCGATGAAAACGCTGTTCCGATTGATCCAGCTCTCTTGGGGTCCAACGCTGGCGCGCGCCGTCTCGATCCAGTAACTCCGATGCGACAGCCCGCGCCTAGGGCTTTCGCCACTGTCTCCAAAGTGCCCTTGAAGCCGGCAGACGATTCTAGCCCTAGAGTTGCGAAGAAACGCTGCTTGAGTGCGTCAAGACTACCTTCTGTCAATCGACCAAACGGTTTCTTTAGAAACGCGACGGTTATTTCTTATTCCCCTACCAAGGATTCTAATAAGATGGACATCGACGAGGAGGATGAGCCTCAGTACCCTCCCGTCACTCCTTCGAAGTCCGACATATGGTCTTCAATGGGCACGCCAGCCCGTACTCCTCGCCGAGACCTGAATGCTGCCTTGCTTCGAGGTGCAGTCGTCTTCGTCGATGTACACACGAGTGATGGTGCGGATGCCAGCACCGTGTTTATTGAACTTCTCACGCAAATGGGTGCCCGTTGCGTTAAGAGTTGGCCTTGGAACCCTACCAGCCCTACCAATAGCGATGGGTCGTCCAGGGTGGGCATCACACATGTCGTATACAAGGATGGAGGCAAGCGCACGTTGGAGAAGGTTCGGGAGACCGGCGGAGTCGTGCAATGCGTCGGTGTCGGCTGGGTCTTGGAGTAAGTCAACTAACTGTTCTTGATATACTACAATTAGAGTACTAACATATCTACTAGCTGCGAACGCGAGAACATGTGGCTCGATGAGGCACCCTACTATGTTGACACCTCAGTAGTTCCTCGCGGGGGACACAACCGTCGCAAGAGCATGGAGCCCAAGGCACTGGCGAACTTTAATGGCACACTGGTCGCTCCGGTTACTCCGATGAAGAGTCTCACAGGACCATCTCGTGAATGCCAGACTGTTCCGAACAACCACATTAGCCGTAGGGATAGCACCGCTTGGATGCATAGCCCCTCGGATCACGACGAAGATGAAGACGCGCCCGGCGAGCACGACTGGGACAGGGAGATCGGCATGCTCACCCCCGTTCCTAAGACACCGGCCCCCGAAGCCGTCAAGAGATTTGCTATGGACGTCACCCCCGACACCCCCAGCACGGAGAACTACAGCGACTATTCGCCCGAGAAGGACCAGCTACTCATGCGCACCTGTCCGCCCAAGCGCTACGCCGACCTCGGCGGAGGCCTGTTGAAGCAGGAGAAGGACCAGGGCATTCTGATGCGCCTGATGGCTGCGCGACGCAAGAGCTTGCAGTTCGCGCCCAAGATCGCGAGCCCGCTGTCCAAGGCGTGGAACTAAAATAAGATAAAGAGGAACTTGCATATTTCGTGGTTTTTGCATCGGCCGGCGCCGGACATGGCGCGGCACAATCACAGGCGTTTCAGGGAGGGCACGGTAATCAACATTTTCTCTCCTCGCGGACGGAACTGCGGCATGGAGCGCGTCGTTCACTTATTTGCCACGGATGAAGGAGGGGAGGGAGGAGCAAACTCTCGGGGATGAGTCTGGATCGGCGTTGAACTTGCGCATATTGCTTATTTAACCCGTTCGAGTATTACCAATTTGCATGGGCCGTCGAGCCCTACGGACGTCTTTTAACCTGCCAATGAATGGGATGATTGGAAGAATTATGGTTTGCGTGTTGCGTTAAGTGATAGTACGGAAGGGATAATAGTATTTTGCTAACGGCTATTGCTTGTTACTGCGGCTTCGATGGGTTGCCGCCGTCCTAACTTCAAATGCCGTCCTAGGACCCTATTAGCTAATACATGAATCCCGAATATCCTTAAAAGTGTCATAAGCCAATGTCGATGATTTTGCTTCTTTTTTTTTTCTTTTTCGGTCGGCTTTCTGATCATTTTCAACCAACATCCGTATTCCTGCTTTCCTTGGTTCCACGCCAGGGACGGCCCGGGAAAAGCACACCCCCCCCTTACTATGGAGAAGAAAGCCAAGATCTCGGGGATGATTAATCATCTCATCACGTACCTTAGTTCAAGTTTTTCTTAGGTAGGGTAAGGGTTTTATTAGTGATTCGTATGACGTGACACCTTTGCGGAACTACAACAATTAATACTTTACTTAAGGAGATTCTTGTAGCAACTAATCGGTCCGGCGAGATAATACATAAAAGTACTTGTAAGTGGCAAACGAAAATTTTCCTAGTGTTAAGAGCTCGATGGCGAGGTTTTTTTTTTTTTTTTTTGGCTTGGTTTGAAGGGGGGGTTTTTTGTGGCCTCGAACGAATTTGAATGTTCGACTAGGTAATTTTACGTGTGCTGTCAGACTTTCGGTCACCTCGGGATCGGGAACTCGAGCGGTTTTTTGTCCTGTCCCGTTCTCCCGGTGGGATTTGTGTAGGTAATTGATAAATTTTCTTACTCCTTTTTATTTTCTTCTTATTCTTTCTTTTTTCGTGAGTTCGGTGAGCCAGCCAATCCCAGTGCGAAGAAAGCCCATCGTACTTTCATACCAATTGTATAATACCTATCGACCGCAACCAACCAGCAGCCTTGCCTCGTATACTACTTACCTAGGGGGTATATTGTATTATTGTACAATGCAATACACAAAATACCAAGGAAACGGACTGTAAAACAACCTTACCAGACTACAGCTTACCTACTTCCCCATGTACCTAACCAACATTTAAGAAAGGAAGAAACCACCCCCAAGATCCCTAACCGACCAATCAAAATTCCGGGGTAACATAACCCACCAATCAGCGCGTGGCCCAGAGCCTAGAGATTATGCATAGTCCTTTAGTCCTGATACCTAACTATGGGATAGCTGGGATGGGCCAGGGGGGTGAGTTACACCACATTAGGGGAATATGTATGTATATGTAAGGTAAGGTATGGATGGGATGCGGTTATGGAGTAGCCGCACCATTGACATACCATTAACAACGGCTCTGTGTGACGGGCGTAGCTAGGAGGTTATGTATTGTACAAAATACCGAGGTATTCGAAGATGAAACTGCGCGCGCCTGAGTGTGTAAGTAGGTAAACTTTTGCATGTGTATGTATATGCATGTGTATGTATATGCATGTACTCGGCGGCGCTGCTCATGATGCTGCCCAGTGGGAAAGTATCGGCTCGGCTTAGCTGAGACGGGTTGTTCGGTCGGGAGCTGCGTTTGCGTACGTATCACCATCATTCCCCGAAGGATTCACCTTACCTTTTAATAAAAAAAGAAAGAAACAAAACACTACACTACACCCACGAGGGCAATAACATCCGTGCCAGATAGGTAGGTTGTACGGCAAGCCGTAATTAGCGTGGGTAAGCCTCCCATAGGTCCCCAACACGTGTTGCCGGCTGCCTTCTAGAAGGACATCACATCGTGGCGTGTGTGGCCGCTAGGGAGTTTGGGAACAGGCCAAGTCAAAAACCGATGCGGTCGTCATGCACGTCAAACTGCAACTTGGCGCGCAACGATTCTAGCCTTCTATCTCCCCACGCACATCGAAATCTTCCATTCTAGAGGCATTCTGGAAGCTGGGGCTGATACACACCCCTCATTCGAATCCATTGGCAGAGCACGCAACTACTCAATCTATCTACATCACACTTTTGCCGGTCTATACTACCTACCTACCTGAGACGGATTGGCTGAGTATCTAGCTAGTCCCCCCCCCAATAGTCCGTAGCGTCAGGTGATGGGATAGGGAGGTTAGGTGTTATTACTAAGTCCGTTGTTGGAACTGTATAACAACCCGCTTTGCGCGAGTAACTGGAGGTCCCTACATGCGTGCTATATGTCTCGCTGCGCTGACATGGTATCAAATACAACGTTAGAGTGTTATAGGTTAGCTTTGGGGAAGAACCACAGATAAACTGAAGCTCCGGTCGTTTTGACTTGCTATTCCTACTTAGGGGTGTGGCTTTTCTAAGACTTCTATCAGCACTGTGACTGGGTAACAACGAAGACATGAAGAGGGTAGCATACCAAAGACGCAACAAGATCCTGTAACCTAACGTCGTAGACAAATCGAGTATACCGATTTACCATGAATGATAGCTCAGAACTTTCCGTGCCGTCTACTTCACTGCAAGCCAGACGTCTTATTCGAGAACCACGCTGATCTCACTGACTCGAGGCTTCCAACATCACACGTAGTTTCGTATACGCACGAATCTCAACTTCCCCATCACGTATCTCTTCACAGATCTTTCATATCCCCAAAGGAGGCATAGATGCATGTAAGTGAGGGCTCCCCCATTTTCATCCCATTGCGCAACCCATCGCACTATCATCTATGTACCTAACCTGGACTGAACTACCTCCAGGTACATATATAAGTTCCTCCCTCCTTTGAGCCGCCCCCTCCCTTCTCCCGACATGAAATCCCGTGGTATCATGTATATATTAGTAAAGAGAACCCAAGAAAATAATAACCACCCACACACCCATCGCCATGCAGATCATATTGTACAAAGAGGCAACTCCCTAAAACCAAAAAAAAAAAAACAGAGAAAAGAGTAGGCAGAACCAAAAGAGGGAGAAAAAAAAACCAAAATCAACAACGATAAATAAGCCTTATCTTTTGCCTCGTGGGTCGCGTCCCAGATGCTACCTCGAAACGCCTTTGCCAAGTTTTTGGAGAACTGCCGTTTCTTTTTCTCTTCCCGACAAGGAAAACAGAAAAAAAGGGTGATTTGCCATTGCCATAGATCGCCCACTCTCCCCGATCTTTTACCCCTGGCCTAGAACACCCACCCCCAAAGTCTTACGCGTAACCAAGACGTTTTGTATAAACAGATTCATCAAAATATACCTTCACACGTCATGGTTAGATCTCTTGCCCTGGCAAAAATGATACGTTCTTCTGCTACCCTTCTTCGTCCTCCGTCGTATCTGTGCCTGCCAATTCGGTTCATAAACCCCTGTTGTACATGTCATGGTTAAAAAAATAGACAGATGAAATCTATAGATAGCAGATTGTAGATGAGTAAGAAGATGCGTGGGGAATAGTTAACGTATTCTTTTTTTTTCTCTTTCGTAGATTGTCGTCCAACTTTTTCATTTTTTTCGTCAGATCGCTAGTCGTTCTAAGATCCCATCGATCACACTCTTTACGAAGAGAGAAGGTGGTAATCTGGGTGGATGCGTCTTTAGTATGGCAAGGTCTAGCTTTAGCGGCGCTTGACTGGCTCAGAGATCGAAGTGCCGTTGTCGTAATCCCAACGTCGCTTGAGGCCACCCTCGTAAACACTCGCAACGGATTCTTGCCACATAGCTGGGGTAACAAACGTCTGCATGGGAGGGGCCGAATACTGCGGCATAGGCTGCGTTACGGCTGGCAGGGACCCGCTTCCGAGATGAATATCTTGTGAGGTCGGGAGTTCGGGGGCACCTGAAGATGAACCAACACTTAGAGAACTGGACTGTGGAGCCACCGAAGTTGCTTGAGATTGGATTTGCTGCGTACCGAAAGTCGTGTTCCACTGACTTTAGTAATACAATCGTTAGCAAGAAACCCCCGGCTTCCAAAGAGGATGCTCGAGTATACTCACTCAAATAATCGCGCGGGATTCCACGTGGGATGCTCTCCCAATGATAACCCGCCTGATAGTGTCGAGGCCTGCGCGCTCTGGCCAGGGGTCATCAAGGAGAGCGACTGTGCAGAAGGAGAGTCACTTTTGTTGTCCGCCGAACTGGCAGAGATGGGTGTGATAGGATGGTTGGCATAACTAACTTGCTGACCAGCGTGCGGATCCATCCCACTAGGATCCAAGGAGCTTGTCTGGAGCATGGGTGGCTTGAACGTATTCGCAGTAGGCGGGCTCGAATGAGTACTTGGATGCGGACTGCCGTAAGGGAAGCTCTGCTTCAAGACGAATGGTTTCCTTGTGTTAGCTGAAAATGCCTCTCGCACAGCATCGATTTGTTTCAACATCTCGGGCAGCGGCCAAGAATGCATCGTCTTTTCCAATATTCTCATATGCCGTGTAAAGTAATCTCGCGCATCAGTGTTGAGCTCCGGGTCAGGGGAAGTTAGCGCAACCTATACATACTATTATCAGTCTTCACTTCGTCGTAAAACATTAAGAAAATCAGTTGACGCACAAGATGGAGAACAATGCAAGAAAGAATGGCGTAAATGGTGAAACTGATGCCTCGTTGCATGCATTGAAGCCCGCTCAGGCCGAACGACTGCAGCATTGATTCTTGTAGACGACACAGGGCCTTAGCTGAAGAGTAGCAAAGGAACATGTGCGATTTCCACTGTCCATCAGCGCCCATCGGCTCCAAGAAAGATAGCTGCGGGCGGTGAAGTATGATGATACTCAAATAATAGTACGAATGCATATTTCCAATAAAATGTGACGGGAGCCACGGTGGTGATCCATCCGTTGGAAATGTAAGACGCAAATCAGCTGGTAGCTCTGTGAGCCAGCCCGTTATGGTCGGGTTGAGCCGTACCAATTCGGGATCAATGCCCCAATCCTTCTTCTTCTTGATCTTGGCGTAGATGGTATTTACCCGGTTAAGATTTCTGGCGATGCGAGACAGATACGCGAAATTTCGACTGGCATGGTATTCAGTCTCTTCGCAACCAGGCATAAGTCTTGGGACGTTGAAATCAACAGACTCGGGGTCCACAGCGGTATCTTGTCGTCCTAAATTACGTTTAGAACCACGAGAAGTATCTGGTTGGAGGGGTGAGCTGCCTTACCTTGAGGTGCAGCTATCATGGTCTCGCACACAAAAATGGTTTGCCATATGCGATTCTTCGTGATACACTCACCCGGAGAAGAACCACATGGTTTACCAGATTGGTGCATATCGAAATGTTCGTCAAGTCCCAGATCTTTAGCCATAGCAACGCAATGTACGATTGACATCCAGGATCTATAGTAATAACCTCGCTTTGGCGAAGCCTCCCTCGCCTTCAGGATAATCAGCAAAGCCTGGAGGGTGCTCAATCTCGGTACATCCATAAAGGAATCGGCATGTTCTACGTTATATTAGCATAAAAAATATTGCCAAGTCTTCGTCTTTTTGTCCTTACTCGAAGCGAGAGCTATCCACTGCTGTCCTTGAGCTGGCTCGTCAGCAAGACGACCAGCTACTGCGAAAATTGCTTCTAGTAGCAGAGGGGATATCGATTCTCGATTCGTGTGCCACTGCTGGTATAGCTGAGTTTTATTCAATACCGGAACATAGGGGTGTACGTTAGCGAAGTAGAGATCAAAATAATGCATGATGGTTCCGTCGTCCGGCATTAACTCAGGAGGTATGCGTATTTTCAGACCAGGGCCTGATGGCATCGGTGGCAGTACGCTCTTGAAATCGTCTACATCCTCAAGGGCAGGCTCTTCCTCCAGTCCCGCAAGGGCCATTTTATTGTTTAGATACGGGGCTTAAACTAGTTAGTAGGAGTAAACTACGAAATCATAAGCAAAAATTAACCAACCTGTGCCTGCTTCGTCAACCTTCAGAGCTCCTAGGATATCTGCAAGATCTCCCTGCCCGTACTGGTCGTGTTGGTAAGACTCAGGAGAGGATTCTGAATGCGCGGAATGGTGGTGCATTGGCGGGGTCGGAAACACGCTAGCGGAGGCATAGGACTGGTCCATAACGCCGACTTGAGAAGGAATAGTAGTATATTGTAGTTGAGTGGGCGGTGGCGGCGGCGGATCTCCGTACGGCATAGGCGGGTAGACGTTTTGGTGTTCGGAATAAGGACTAGGCGTCTGGTACATGGCAGCCTTCGGCTGAGCGGCCATCATGGAGGACTGTGCTGTTTGCTGCTGCATGGGCATCTGTCTGAAGCTGCTTTGACCCGACGCGATTTCGTACTCTGATTGCGAAGGCTCATAAGATTGCGCTTCCGTCGGTGATCCTTCATACTGGCCATTGGGTCGCACGCAGTGAAGCTTTAGCCGGATACAGGCGGAACAAGGCCAAGTGTTTGTCGTCGCGGCATCGCATTTGATTTTTCTCCTCCTACAACCTTCGCAGGCTCTCATCACTATCAACGGACAGACCAGTTAGCCGCGATCGTTCCTTCACAGTTTTCATTATTACGATGTTCCATACCCTTCAACCGCTTATGTCGGTTATGTTCGTCCACGAAGACATAATCTATATGGAGCAAAATAGGTTAGAATTACGGACGATTGTCGGATACGGGGTATATTCATGGATCGCACTCTTCTGGGTCTCCCTGGGAGGCTGATAAGTTTGCGGCGCAAATGAGAACGAGTTTAAGGACGAGTTCGAGCTCTGGGGCAGCAGCCTCCGAACTGATTGATCGTTGTTCGACATGACTGCTTCGTTCTTTCGGCGGGTTCAGGACCCTCGATTATAGGATCCGACTGTGATCCTTCCGATTAATAATTGATCATCGGTTCACCTCGGCTACGGTTGAAGAAATTAGATCGCCGGCGCTCGTCGACTTGTCTGTGTTCAGCGGTTTAGCAGTTCAGCGGATCGCGCTTTGTGTGTAGCTGAGCGCAAGTTACGACGACGATTGATTAAGTAAGGGAACCTTGGAAGAGGAAGAGTTTAAAAGTGCGCGCGCTACAGGTTTAACGAACATCAGAATACGTTATTACGTTCATGGATATAAGCGTACATGCGCAAACTGTAAAATAATTTGTTTTAAGGTTAAGGAACCTGCCGTACCGCAGTACTGGTTTGTAGTTGGAGGGATGGGAACTGGAGGCGGAAGGCGGGACGCGGACATCAAGCATATCAAGCAGCAACGGTGGGCTGGAAATGGCCTTTTTGCTGCTCGCAGTAACTCGCAGGCAGGCAGGGAGGACCCGGTATTCAGGTAGATGAGGGGGAGAAACCATGCTGTATGCCATGAGTCCAGTGGAAAGCGCCAACCAGAAAAAAAGAATGGGGGCGATATGCTTGTATGTATCGCATTGTACTAATTGTGTTAGGTACTGGATGTTACTAGATGTACTATGGAGTTCGAGAGAGGGGCTAAAGGAGAAGGGGGGTCTTTTTGGGGTTCAACCCCTGTCTTGTGGGCTTCTGTGGGTTCCAAGGTCTGTCTCTTTCTCTCTCCTAGGTGGGCATGGTGGGCTCCAGCCTCCAGGGCTCCAGAGTCCAGGGCTGTCTCTCTCTTCCCTCTTTCCTTACCTTGCAGTTGTAGGTGCCCTTTCCTTGCCTTTCGCGTGGTTCTTGCTGCTGGGCCCCAAACTGGCTTACAGAAATTACGTACCTGTACCACTACTATGCAGTAGACTGATTCCGAATTCCTTGCGACTCCGGCTGGATGTTTCTACCTTTTAGATAATTGGTGCAACAGTCGCAGGACTTGTAAGAACCTTCGAGCCCCTTTATTATCAATAAAAATTCAATAGTTTATTTTTCATAATTGTCATTCATCAGTTACATATAATTAACGACTAATTAATGTGCATACCTACGAGTCTTACGTATTCTTCATATTCTCCGTAGTCTCCGTCTTGTAGAATCGTAAAATCGTAGGAATGAATAGCTTCTGCAGCAGTCCACGATCATATATCATCATACCTAGGTATACAGAATTTGATATACCTAGGTGTTAGGGATCAATAGAGTTGTATCTAACCTATAGGTACCTTGAGTATGTATATTTAATGCCCAGTGGAATATGTTCATGGTGGTTAGTCAATCTACCTGAAGGTAGATCGCTGGGTTGGTTCGTAGGATTCAAGCTTGCTCTTTTGGTGCGGGTTAATACCGCGCTTTAACACATGTACCGTATCATCGATAGCTCGGTTCCATTCTCGTACATATCTAGCTTACATTAGTGCAGCAGACCAAGACTTTAGGGACTATAAGAAGATTAGAAGACATGAGACGAAGAGTCATGGCGGAAACTAGAGATGTAGAGCTTAATACCTAACATGTCTAGGTAATCCAATTAGTCAATAATTCTGGGCAATGCATCTTTCGATGGTGCGTGCTCGGTGTATTAAGCTTGTGCTCATGTGCTAGTCTATAAATGTATCAAGTGTTGTATAATCTTGAAGCTAATCGTTCATCATGAGAGTTATTTCCATCCGGTGTTATTTCGCATTAGGCGCCGTTGAAGAGACGGCACGACATGTAACCTGTTAGAGGAGACGCCACTTCAGCATACCTATCTTGGTTCTATACAGGATACCGAGTACTTCGAAACAAGGTACCCAGCAACGGTACGTTGGCCATCGGCGACATTAAGAGACGCAATATAGGATGAAACGCTTCAAGGAGTACCAAGCGCATCAGATGTCAAATCCAGCTGGAGCCTTCCCATACAAGTAAGACCAGCAGCAGTCCTAAACTAAAATGATGTCGTGGCAGGTCAATAGCCGCCGAATCTGTAATAGTGAGAATAGTAAGTGGCCTCAAAGTACCATGGTAAAATGATATTATATGTATGCGTTCCTGGGGGGAATAGGGCTGCAAGGTGCGTGGTGCGTGCATACCTACACCTACATACATACACACATACATACAAACCTACATTGAAGTGATGTGATATGTGGCTGTCAAAGCTCATATGTATGCAACTCCAACAAGTGGATATATGTCAACCTGCCTATCAGTATCAACAAAGATCGGGGGCGCACTTACATACATAACAACGGAAAAGCCAACCAGCAAGCACCTCGGACCCTTTTCTAGCGCCTACAGTAGGGAACAGCGAACCCGAACCCAACCGCCAGGTACCTTACCACCTCCCTAACTCTTTTAGCATCTTCAACATTAGGGCTCTTCTTAGTACACAAATTAGCCCCTGCAGACTCCTCCCTGTTTGCATATCGACGGTCCTAGCATTATTAGCTTAAAGGAATAGCGGTCTGATCTGCATGCACAGAGATGGACTGGGGGAGCTCGAGAGTTATTCCCAGTTCTCAAGAGCAGGTTGGTTGGCAGGTTGGAAAGGAGTTGCAAATATTATCGCAGTGAGTGGAAGCGAAGCGGCCTGAGTGAGCACTTGCATCTGCATTGCAGCAGGCAATTAGAAGCGGCTATGTGAGAAAAGTGACAGGCATGCCGGAATGCTGTCCTTGGAAAGATAATTGGCCGTCGTCAGCAGCCTTCGCTTATCCGCATCCCATAATCGCTGCCACGCAAGGCTCGGCCGATTGAGGATCAGAGACCCCTTTTTTCTTTTAACCCTCGATGCAACTCCGAATGGTAATAATGTGTTCGTACTATGATTCAGGTTATGAACCCTAACCTACATAGCACACAGTACGCTGGATAATTATGCTGGCAGTGCTGGTACAGCACGGCGGAATTTCCCATCGATCTACGTGGAATCGGGTTAGGTACTGAACCTCCCGAAGTCCCGAGGCATCCCAGGTATCTCCCCCACGGAGATCTATCCAATCAACGAAGTCCTACAGTCCCAACTCGCCGAAGGAGGATTAGGCTCATCGTGCTAGTTGATTTGTGATAATATTGTCATCAATAATCAGGGTTACCAGAGTTTTTCCAGTCCGGTCGTATGGGCAAATGGATTAGGTGCACAGGCCACGTTGCTCCCCTCTCGCTCTCTACGGACGGTTTTCGCTCGTGATGGTTGGTGGGTGCGTGGCCCTCACGAGGATATCTAATTATAGTTAGATTGATCGATTGCCGCATGATCTGATCTGCCTTCTAGAAATACGGGTTCAAGATGAATTCATGCGAAAGACGCACTATTGAACCTTGAGGTTGACGAAATGAGGACGTTGACAGGGCTGAATGACTATTCTTAGCCCGTTCTCGAACCCGAGTATTGGCTTTCCCCTTACGCGTGACACGTGCCGTATGCTTGGGACGGCTGATTCCGCACAGGTATCTCGACAGACTTGCCCGAACAAGTCTAAAAGATGCCATATTTTGGGCCTTTTCCGGTAAACTTGACCGAGCATGCAACATTTTGGGTCTGTTCCTGATAACCTGTCGATCATTTGGCGCGTGGTTCGGACCTGAAAGCGGGAACGGCGAACAGGGCCAGATCGAGGAGATCCCGTGTGTCGTGTATCTGGGAGCCTAGCCACTAAAAGGTGGCGTTCAGCTGAAAAAAGAAAAAAGATGGCCTACAACCTATCACGATAGATACCGTCATAACGTATATGCGTATGTCGAACATCAGCCACAAAAGCCTCCCGAAAAGAAGACGTCAGTCAGTATCCGACGATATCATATCGGCATTGTGGTTTCGATGTTGCGACGCGACGGTACTCTCCACGTCATTCCAGTACGTATGTAGGTATGGTTCTGAAATGCGTTGCGCATAATCTTCTGAAGCAGTGAAACAGCCGCAGCTCGCTGTAACGGTTGTATCACATCCGGTACTGTATCCGCCGACAGCTTGCCCCTGCATCTAGCCCTGAGCAAATCTTTCGGGTTGCAACAACTACTTATGCCAAATATTCAAAGAAGGTATAGATTGATGATCGACCTTCAAATTCAGGGGCAAGTGATCGACTGAATATCTGGAGAAAGTGAATGACCTTTTGTAGCTGCGCCATTGATCGGTCGAGAGGAAACATCAACTAAGACTATTCAGGGTAATAGAAGTACAAGAATATTCCATCGAAGGAATATCCATGGGATATAATTGATATGTGGTAATGTTAATGATTGATTAAAATCTAGGATTTAGGTATATGAGAAAGGAGCCTCATTTGAATTCGAATTCATTCAACGACCAATGAATTGTTTGTTGTACCTAAATAAGAATTAAAGTTGCTGTTGATGGAATCCATCCTGTCCATCCGGGTGCTTTCCAACAATGGAGTTGATTAGATCGATAAGATAAAAAGAACATCGGATGAAATATTACACCGTAATGCCCCGCCAATTCCGAGGTCGCCCGGCCCACCGAATTGTCTTTATGTACCTTATTCGTGACATCGTTATGAATCTTTACTTAACATTTACCACATTTTCATAAATAATCCTTGCCACCACCACAAACTTCCGTTCTTACAAGTCTCGGCATCTTTAAACATTGCATGATTTCAGCCAAACTAGTCGTCGGTAAGACTTGTTCAACCTTTTATCAGATCTGCAGCAAATCAAGAAACACACCTCGTACTGTGTGTGGTTCACGATTACCAAGATCAAGATCAAGATGGAGAAAGACAACGCGAATCCCACTATTCTGAATACCTCCCAGCTTCCGACGAGGCAGCGCAAGAAGGGCCGGAGAGTTCAAAGAAACGCCGAGTCTAAGATCATCGACATAATGCGCAAGCCACAATATCTTTCAGATTCCCTATACGATATCTCATGGTCCGATGACACAGAGAGTGATGACGAATTCGCTGCTGAACCCATTGACGAGCAGGAGGTATACGGTAAGGCTGTCCTATTTCAACCCTTATTCCATTAAAGAAATATTGCTGTTTTTAGATGGCTCGCGTGGGTTAGGGATACAATGCCACAGAATGAGGGTACGGAGTTATCGGGTTTATCGTCTTCAATATGCATCGCTATCCCAATGTGGCACATATCCCTATACCCATGCTGTCGCATGATTTTTTTATAGCCCCCACGTCCACACTATCATGAACGTTGGTCCTAGAGCCCATGGCTACGATCAAACATGAAAATTCATGCTGAACTCAACACTCTTACAATATTTTAGCTGACATCTCATAGATCTGATTTCAACCATTTCTGACCCTGAGCATCCACTATCACTCGGCCAGTTGGCGGTAGTGAATTTGCCCGATATCCATATAACACCCTCTCCGTCAGTAACAGCGGATCCTAATACCTTGACACAAGTACTCGTCAATATCACACCTACCATTACACACTGCTCTCTCGCAACCGTCATCGGCCTCGGTGTGCGGGTGCGGCTAGAGCAAGCACTCCCACCCAACTATCGGGTGGATGTCATGATCAAGGAGGGAACCCACAGCCAGGACGACCAAGTCAACAAACAACTCGCAGACAAGGAAAGAGTTGCAGCAGCATTAGAGAATGATACCCTCAGGGGCGTCCTAGACAAGATGTTAGAGACTTGCGTATAGTATGCCTCCCCGTTATGATATGATCTGAATTCGGCATAGCCAATGGACGGGAGTGCTTAGACTGTTTAACCAACTATAAGCAACACATCATTACAGTACCAATGCCAATCTACTTATACAAGATGTCCGCGTCACCCCGGTTGAGATTTGGAATGTTCTTACGAACTTCTCGAAGACAGGGAATGAATGTATACCGGCCTATCAGCTACTCAAAGATCCGACAGATAGGCCTTACTCACCTTGGTAGGCCTAGAACCGGCAGCTAGGATAGAAAAGTTCACACCGGTTTTAAACCGGTTTGGCTCGCCAAGCCATTGCCGTCAGGCGCGGGATGCTACTTAGCAGTCATTATCCCATAAGGCATTGGATTTCACATAACTAGGTAGCCCGTGAAGCTTAGGAGTTGCCCAATTATGGTAGTATATTCACTTGTTCAAGATACTCTAGCTAGATAGGAGTAGTCTCGAATCGATATTGTACCTACCAAAGGTAGTCAAGAGTGTTTCTAGTCAAGTTCACTTTGATACTTGGAAATCAAAACAGCTTTCCATGAACATGACCGACTTCCCGCAGAAAAACTAATTCCAGAACTGTTTCGATCAAGTCCACCTAAGAAGAAAGCTCATACTCGATACGTTTTAATTATAATGGGGCTCTATAAACAGGTCTAATCCCTATTTCGACTACCGAGGATAACGGTGGCCGTTGTCGTCGAAACGAATTTCTAGAAATATTATTAATACAGTTCTGTAAACGGAAACCCGAAACAGCTCAATCGCCCCCTTGTCAGCCCCAAGGAAAAGATACTAGACAGTAGGTGAATCACGTTATGATCAGCGATCTCCATACCTTGATTTAAGAACCCTCGGGCCTTCGTATTCATTGTGGGCCCGTTGTCCGGCACGGTGGATACGAAGTGAGGCTGTCGTGGTCGGAGCTGTAGAACGACGAGCCTGACCTAATCGACTTCTATAAACCGGTTGTAGAAACCCGTATGTTTAATTGCTATCTTCAAGACCTGGTTGATATGCATTCAATACTCCAAGCACCCAGCTACCGATAGTATGTGTTTCGTCGAACCAGAGTCACCAGGTATAGTAGACGCGTCGCCAATCTTGACACTAGGCTTCGCGTCACAGCGGTATCTTACAAGTTTTGACGGGTTCCTTGCATTAGGTAGATCAAGTAGCGTCTTTTCAAGGTTGTTGATTATCTTAGCTATTATTATCTTCAAGCTAGTTTTCCTTCTTTACTCTCACCCTACCCAACTATAGCGCTGTCATCTTGATTCTGTATGCATGGATACAATAGGGTCAAATCTACACTTCCCCTAGCTTGACGAAGAAGAAAAGCTACGTCGGAAGTCCGCTTCCGACGTGTGTTGACCACCCACTAGGTACCGATTAGCGGACAGGAGCCAACAGTACCGGTCCCCTCGATGCCTTCAACTTGACTAGTTGATAGTAAGCTTCACTGACAACCGTGCATATCTTGAGCCTTATGAAGGAGGGTAATAGTAAACTCTAGAACTCTTGAATTGTATCTTGAGCATCATTACCCCTTTTCAGGGCGAAAATCATGATATCTCTCTATCCTGTATGTATAACAGAAAACTAGGGTGTCGTATTAACGGCTCTGTACCTAGATGTATCTGGTCTATACAACACGTCTCTTCTCAAATCAGGACTTCTATGCTCATAATCCCCATAAAATGCTTCTAAACGCTGGCTGCCCTATCCACTCTTCCCAGTAAGACGACGATAGGTATAGTGGTGTTGTGATCTATCATCCGAAGCCTCCGTGCTGTCATTTTCTGCTAGAAGAGGAGGAACGTGAGCCTATCATGAGTCCGCAACCACTGAGCCGTGGAAAACCAGAGACCGTCCTAGTGGGAGACTCCTTTTACAATTTCACTATCTCCTTTCTTGCCACCATAGACTGTTTCTTATCATTATTCTGCATACCCGCGGCAACCTCGTCAACATATAGTAGCTTTTACTCGAGGGGAGATCTTACCTCGATCATCACCTCTTCAACGATAGCTATTTCTCTCACTCTCGTGATCTTCAATATCAAGCTCAGCTTCCTCTTAATAAGCATTAAGTAACAGACCCAACTTCAATACCATAATCATGTACCTACGCTTAGACTTGACATCACCCCTTAACACTGTCATAATAAGCCGCCCCTATTGTCGCGCTCCACTACCATTGGGCCATGCATGAACCATACGGCATATCAAACTCATCCACGCTGTCATTCTAAAGAGCCATTTTCTGCGCCAATGAGGAGGAAGGCCGCGGCAGTTCCATCCTTATCCCACTGCCGCCCGTACATATAACCTACGTCGCTAGGAAATGAACCTCGTGACTTGGTTGGTCGATATATTTAACGCCGGGTGACAGCGAAGAAGCAACTTGCGTGGTAGGGGAAGGACGACAGTGTAGATCTCTGACTTACATATCTGCCAACATATCAACTACAATCTTGCGTAGCTTCCACCATTCTTCGCTTGTCCTGTCCCGTCCCGTCGTTCTTGAGGTTGCTTCACTTCCTCCGTTCCTTCCTTCTGGCGTGTTTCTCTCCCACAGGCACCTCTCTACCCCCCTTGCCCCTTTTCCCTTTTAGCTCAGCGAATACACTTGATTCTGTAGCCCCAGTACCGGCACAAACGCTGACACCATTATCCACAACCGTAGCTAAAACGTCCCCCCTACCCTAGTTACTAGACATCCTTCACCTAACTATCGCCTAGGAATAACCTACAGGTAGGTACATAACATCATATTTACTCAGCAGCTTTCCAAGACATCCGACTCACACCAACATAACCATATCATATCATATCACCCTTCTACACACATATTTCCTACATCTTTCCAACCTCTCCCCTTGAAAAAAAATCCCCACTTCCTCACCCCAGATTTCCCAGTCAGTCACTGAACCATACCTTCGACGTGGGGGGAACGGTCCAGCGCAGGCGCCGGTCACTGCAACCGTTACCGTTACTAGCCGCCGGCGACCGCATGCACATAACCTGGTGTACACAGTCGACCCTATCAGACGCGGGAACATGGGGTCGCAAGCGAAAAAAAAGGCGAAGGGGTATGGGTAACCAATCAACCTACACGGCAGAGGCTCATATTCTATTTGATCCTTCGCTTCCCCCCCCTGCGCGAATCATCTGCTCTGGGTAGGGTTTAGCATTAGAAATAAACACCTCTCTCCCTATTCGCGGTTGCGAATTCTGTGCTCTAGATGACGATGGTATCCCTAACAAATCACTACGACCCAAGTGGCTTTTCACAAACTTCCCGGTAACAGACACAGGCTTCTTTCATATTACGGGGATAGCTCTGGGGGGCCTAATCCCCCTTAAGCTAGCACCCCCATGTCCTAGACTAGTCTTGTTCCTGGCCCGGAAAACCTGTCTTTTAATACGCGAACCAGCGTGGGTCGTCGATGAAATACTTTTAGGTCTGATTGTACAGTGTAGTTGCCAGCCACCTCGGATCTCTTTACGTACATCCCTTTTATTAAGCGCCGTTATATAACCCAACGGTACATTCTTAAGACCTAACCGCATCAAGGGCTCCCCAGCGTCCCGCTCTCCATCAGACTCTGATAGAACTCCGGCTCGAGGAACTTGGCCACGCTGACGTCCTCGCTCAGCCCCTTTCTCCTCCGGGTCTTGAGCACGAAGTCCCTTGCCGTGGCCTGCGCGTCGGCCGGCTGCAGGGGCCGCAGCACGACCTCCTTGTCGAGCGGGTCGCCGGGCACCTTCTGCCACTTGTCGAAGACGAGGCTTACCATGGCCTGGCCCTGCGTCTGGATGCGCACGTCCGTCTCGAACCCGAACGAGTCGATCACCGGGATCAGTCCGTTGACGCGGTACAGTGGCGTCCCGGCGATCGGGCCGTCCGCCAGCACGTGGCCGCGCCGCCGAGCCAGAACATTGTACAGCACGGGCACGGCGTCCTGGGGACCGGTCATGGAGCACGCGTAGAGGGGTTCCATGAGGCGAGGCGAGGCCATCAGGAACGAACTATAACACGTACGTCGCGCCGTTGGGATGATCTGGCCACCTCCCCTGAATATTGCCTCTTGTGCTAGCGAGATATCCATGACGCGGAACTTAGTATTACGAATCGCTATATTTTAAAATCCAACATTAGTAACCTGTACGAGGTTCGTGTCATAGTATCATCATGAAATTGCGTCTGCCCGGTGTTGTGAAGTTCCTGAATCGGGGAGTAGGATGCGCAATAATGCATCAGTGGGCATTCTCAAGATGGGAGGTCCCCTAGTTAGAGAAGCCGACGAGACAATGCGAACCGGAGACATGTGATTTAGCGAGCGCTGTGATATTGGTTGCCGCGTACACCCTGGCGCCAAAAAATCATGGCAAGAGTGGGCTAAGACGGACAGACCTCGCCTTATGGGTTCGATAGACGAAGTCTGATCGAATCTGCACAAATGCAAGGAGCAGGGGTTTCAAGTCCCACAGCTTACTGATTGGCAACAGAAATGGACATGGGTTATAGCCATGCCTCGGAGACATTGAAGCTGCACATGGTGATAAGTTTATCCCCAGGTTTTGCTAGGTATGACCCCCCATCTTACGCGGCTTTCTAGCACCTGAGCTGTCCCGAATGGGCAGCATAAGTTACGATGCCAATAATAGCACAGCAGCATTGTCACCAGCCAAGTATGTCGATGTCTCCCAAGAAAAGAGTGCGTTGAAATGACGACTTCGTCAAGGAAATTTGGTGGTGGCAGTCATGTAAAAAGAACCCTTGGAGGTAAAAGGTTCCAGACGGGTCGTGGTGGAAACCGTGGGGTTGACACAGGGTTGGGTAGGAATGACAATATCAAAATGCAACGGGATGTAGGTACTCACGTTCTTCACATAGAGGGCCCTCTCGGGTAGCCCAACTGAAGCCTTGGCGAATCGTCTCTCGCACGCTCCTCAGAAGCGCCTTATCCACCTGCCGAAATAATTAGGTGTGATCAACGTATAAGGGAAATTCTAGAATTCTGAGGCTGAAACTGAAAGGGACTGCGAAGGTATTGCCGCATGCGGACCCGCGAGGTAACACTCCGCGCTACAGGATTCGTCTGTGTAGTAAGACGCCGAGCTTTCGAGGTCACAGTGGGTGGGGGGAAACGACAAACTAGTCGACGTACCTCAAGTGTGTCGTCCTGCAAGATGTTAGGTCCTTTCTCATCCGGCCCGAATGCCCAAATACTCCTCGCCGCCAGTAGATCCCATCCGTACTTGTCCTGGAAGAATTTGCCCACTTTTCGGGCACCGTCTTGCATCCTGACACGGCCGCTTTCGATATCTTCCGCGATTCCGTCGTCGAGCGGCTCGGCGACCATAGTAATCTTGTTCTTTTTGTTCGGCGTAATGGCGTAACATTTGGTAGCGGACATCTCGTCTACTGTTTCGCAGAAGCGCGTGACGGGATCCGAAACCTTGATCTCCATATCTGCATATAGTCGTCGCAAGTCATGGAGTACGCAGTCCATGTAGAGTTCACCTGTGCCCAGGATGATGTGCTCACCCGACTCTTCGACCTTCGTAGTGATTAGAGGGTAGCTCTTGTTGATCTTCCTCAGGCCGTCAAGCATTTTTGGTAATTCTGATGGATTGATGGGTTCGACTGCTACCTTCAAGACCGACTCGGTGAAATGCGTGACTGGTCTGAAGATGTAGGCTTCCTCATCATCCTCCAGCTTCGGTTGTACTATTGTCGCCGACTTCACGATCGAGTTATCGACACCGCTCAGGAGCACCCAATTCCCGGCGGGGATGCCGTCAGTCTCGACATTGTATCGTGTCTCAGCAATATAGACGTTCGAAATGGTGGCCATGGCCATATCTTCTTCATCGTCGACAGAATAACCTTCACCAAGAACTCTTACTTGCATGCCAGGTCGAGCAATACCACTCATCACTCGACCAAAGGAGTAGAAACTCTTCGCATCGGCAGAGTTGAAGAGTTTTGTGACATGTACCACTAAGGGGCCATCCTGATCGCACTTCTTCATAGACTCCGCCACCTTCGTATCTAAGGGACCCGTGTAGTACTGTTCCAACTTGTGCTCGGCCGCCTCTAACGGAGATGGAATATTCTGAACGACCATATCCACAAAGCCAGTTGACGGCCCGAAAAATTGTTCGCATACCAGCTTGAGAAGCACCTTCGCATCCGTCTTGTATTGCGATGGCTTGAGCGTTATGCCTAAAGTCGCCAGCACGCCTTTGAGCTCTTCAGGGCTCTGACTGATGGTGTGAGAAAAGACTTTATAGATAGGCTCGAGAACAAAGTGTATGAACGATCTCCTAGCGCGTTCCTCGCCAGGCAGAGGCTTCCTGGTGAATGATCTTTTCTTTGGGTTGAAGTAGATATCGCCCCAAAGGCGTTTCGCGAATTCCTCCGTGTTCACGCTGGGAAAGCTATCTGCGTACATCTTTGCGAATGACTGTAGCGTGAAGCACCAGCCCATCTCACTGCACGCAAATAGCACGTTCCCCTTCTCTGGACTTAACCGCTTCGTCTCTCCAGACCCTGGTCGTGTGTTTTCGATGACTGTGTTCACCTCCTCGATAACGTGCTTTAGCTTGAAGTAAGCGTCGCTTGGAGGTAGTCTCAGCTCCAGTATTAGCCTGTCCATCTTGTTGATTATGAGAGTCATCGGAATATCTTCGACGACGGCGTGTTTGATGATCTGCTCGGTGTTGACTTGTACTCCCTCCACCACGTCCACAACCAGCGCAACACCATCCACTAGCCGTAGGCCCGCCGCGACCTCGTCGACGAAATTAACGTGCCCCGGGGTATCTATTATATTAAATAAGTGAGACTTCCCCTTGGTGCTCTGCAGTACCAAGCTCATCGGTGCCGCCTTCACGGATACACCTCTTTCCCTCTCCACGATATGGGTGTCGGTATATCGTAGTTGCTCATCTCTCTTTTTGCCTTGTCGCTTCTCTAACCTATCGGTGATATCGTGCGTCTCGAGGACCAGCATGTCCATGAATGCGGTCTTGCCATGGTGTAGATCTCCAGCTAAGGCTATATTCCGTATTTGGTCGGGAAAGTTCATGAGATCTGTCATGAAGTTGCGATCGAAGTGGACGGGAGGGAGGTCGGCCTCCTCGATAGAAAACTTTCTTACGTCGACGGGCGCGATGATGGGTTGTGATAGCGGTTGCGCATCCTCCTCTTGTACTAACGTCTCGACATCCGCCCCGTATACTTGTTGCGCCGTCGGATAGTACTGTTTATCCTCATGTAATATCACCGCATTCGATGGTCCATTTTCGTCCATTTCCATTAACTCCTGACCCGTACCTTCAGGCGCCTCCTCTGGGTATTCGTCGTCGAGATACGCGCCCGCGTCGACGCCATGCTGGGATTCTTCCTCAGATGCTTCGGCATCCTCACCGATAAAATTTCCGAACCTGGTAAAGACTGTTAGTCTTGAAGTAATATGCGAATTGTTTGATTAACGTACTCATCGTAGAGGTCATCCATGGCGTGAAATAGGGTTGGGAGTATATCAATGGGTTTAATGTGTTGTATGAAAAAAAGATTGATGTCACGGTCAAAAAAGTTACAGAAGCAAGATGCAAGGCTGATCAAAGCGCGTCGCTTCCCTGTGGCTGGTGTCAAAAAATTCCATGGCAGAGTGGCTAATGACAAGGCTGGAATCTTTGGAACCATGTGAAGTGGCGCACTCCGATAAGCGGTCATAAGCTGTGGCTAAACTTTCATCCCACCAACGTTACTTTCTCATGTCAACCAATCTCAGGAACAAGTTCACTCACCCCACTACCCTTTTTGGTAAGACCCTGAAGTTTTAGACTCGGGAAACGAAGTTTAGACTCGGGGAATACCTGGTTAGGCACTTTCCGGGTAGGCATAGATTATCGATAATCGGAGAAGGAGGGGCGGTCAACTTTTATTTTATTTACTTCTTTTAGTCCCAGTAGCTCAACAACTTTTCAAGGTTGTCTTCGTACCTACTACCTAATCTTAGAAGAAACAATAATATCTAGTATTAACATTTACTTTTTTTTTTACTTTCTTTTTCCTCTAAGCTGTCAGACTTTCCCGTGTGATCCAGTCCGAGCCCTCCCTTATTTTCAACATGTCCGGTCTACCTCCTGTCTATATCGTTTCAGCTGCCAGGACGCCCGTGGGCTCGTTCCTAGGGTAAGATACCTAACGATTCACCCCTCCCCCTTTAATGTGGCCCGTGAGACTTACCCCTGGCTTGCTAGAACACTGTCAAGTCTCAGCGCAACTCAATTGGGATCTACTGCTATCAAGGGTATGTATAATCTTCTCTGAATCGTAATATAAGAGAATAGTCACGGCTCTAGACTGCTAACACAATCTACACATAGCTGCCATCGAGCGAGTCCCTCAGATCAAGCCTGAAGATGTAGAGGAAGTATTCTTCGGCAATGTGCTATCGGCCAAGTATGTCCCCACTCCATTAGGTCCCAACGAAAAGTCGATCAAAGAAAAGCCCAACTAATACCCCTCCCTCCCCTCCAGTCTCGGCCAAGCACCCGCCCGCCAGTGCGCCCTGGGCGCCGGCATCCCCGACTCGGTCGTCTGCACGGGCGTGAACAAGGTGTGCGCGTCGGGCCTGAAGGCCATCATCCTCGGGGCCCAGACCATCATAACGGGCAACGCGTCGATCGTGGTGGCCGGCGGGGCGGAGTCCATGTCCAACGTGCCGCACTACCTGCAGACGCTGCGCAACGGCGCCAAGTTCGGCGACCAGACCCTCGTCGATGGCATGCTCAAGGACGGCCTGACCGACGCCTACGGCAAGAAGGAGCACATGGGCGTCTCCGGCGAGCTCTGCGCCGACGACCACTCCATCACCCGCGAGCAGCAGGACGCCTACGCCATCGACACCTACACCCGCGCCCAGAAGGCCACCGCCGACGGCATCTTCACCACTGAGATCGTGCCCGTCGAGGTCAGCGGCGGCCGCGGCAAGCCCGCCATCAAGATCACCACCGACGAGGAGGTCAAGAACCTCAACGCCGACAAGCTGAAGACCGTGCGCCCCGTCTTCAAGGCCCAGAACGGCACCGTCACGGCCGCCAACGCTGCGCCCCTGAACGACGGCGCCGCCGCCCTCGTCCTCATGTCCGAGGCCAAGGTCAAGGAGCTCGGCGCGAAGCCGATCGCCAAGATCCTGGGCTGGGGCGACGCGGCGCGGGAGCCCGAGCGCTTCACCACCGCCCCCGCCCTCGCCATCCCCAAGGCCATCAAGCACGCCGGCCTCACTGACAAGGACGTGGACTTCTACGAGATCAACGAGGCCTTCTCCGTCGTCGCCCTTGCCAACATCAAGCTCCTCGGCCTCGACCCGTCCACCGTCAACGTCTTCGGCGGCTCCGTCGCCATCGGCCACCCCCTCGGCTGCTCCGGCGCCCGCATCGTCACCACCCTCACCACCGTCCTCCGCGAGAAGAAGGCCAAGGTCGGCTGTGCCGGCATCTGCAACGGCGGCGGCGGCGCCAGCGCCATCGTCATCGAGAGCCTGCAATGACTATCGGAAGGTGATCATGACGCGGGGTCTACTAGTTCCCACAAGAGGAGAAGTTCTCGCATATGACAATTTGATTGGTCGGGTTGCACAATTGTTTCAACACATTCGAACGATCCGAGCTCACGCGGTCACGATGTGAGGGGTAGAGGATAACTATATGAGGGATATAAGGAATGGGTGGATGGATGGATGGATGGATGGGATGGATGAATGCCTTTTACGTGTGGATGACCCCCCCGAAAATACGACATTTATAATGTTATATGTTCGGTACTTTACCTATCTACATCTACCGTATCTAGTTACCAACAAATAAATACCACATAAAATTATCGAACTCCTACGATGATAGTTTAAGTTGACGTGATATGTACTTCTACGATGTGAGACTTTAGCCTATTACCCCCTTCACCATTTCTAAACATTCTGCTCGAGTTAAGAGCATACCTATCACCATCACCTGAACTATCGCACCATGTCGTGAAAGACGGAACTCAATCGATTCTGTGTGAATTCGTGTGAAATTAAGCATCTATAATACAAGCGCAAACGAGGAAGAAGAAAGCATTATGGAAACACTTGAGGTCCTGCCTGGCGTTATTCGACCTTTGGCTCTAACCGCGCCGATTCTTTGCGTTGCTCTCGATGACAAAAGGAGAGAGAGAAAAAAGGGGAACTATTCGTATCGCGGCAGAAAGGTTAGAAAAAAAAAAACCTGGTTAACTGGTAGAATCCCATCGCCTAACGCCTGCCGCAATGCCCTATTTTTTACTTATCGTCATCAAATTTCGCCGCCGTCTGGGTACTCCTGAGTGATTGCCACCAACGAACATGCAAAAAGTCAAGTTAGGGGGTGTGTTGCTCCCTTCTTATTCAACTCCATCCATGTTCTCACCGTCTTCTCTTCCGTTGCTGTTTGGTGCGACGCCGTCCTTGAACCACTTCTGGAACTTCTCGTTCACCTTCTGGACTTCGTCTTGGCTCATGCCTCGCATCCAGGCATTGTTCATGACCATCTTCTCTCGGAATCGCTGGTCGCGGTGCTCGGTGATGGCGTGACGGTAATCCTCGGCAGCAACCTTGTCCTTGTCGTCCTCCGGTTCGGTTGCATAGATGAAAAACTCGGATGTGTCCTTTTCCCAAACGATCTTATTCGAATTGAGGCAGATGCGGAGGACCAAGCCTTCATTGTACATAAGGGGCTTCGGAACATTGCCATCATCGGAATCGGCCTCGCTCGATGGTAGATTACGAGCAAGGACTGTCTTTTGAAGACGAGAACGAGAAACACCTTCAGTAGGTTCGACCCGCATGTACGAGGAAATGTAGTACTGCCATCTTTCGCGAAGTTCCATCTCGTCCATGTAGAAGGTTGTCTCATCGCGCTGGAGCCAACGGATTGTGGCTTCGTGCCTCTGAGGGGACTAAACAGAATCATCAGTAAATTAGATACGTAAGACTTGGTGAATGGAATGACACATACCCAGCAGATGACAAACAGGTCGCCATCCTTAATGCACTTCTCAGCGTACTTGCGAGCGCTGATTTCGGTTTGATAACTCGTTTCTTCATTGTGACGACCATTCAAGAATTGGTTGATCAGGTCCGGCGTCTTTTCCTTCGAGTCGGGACTGGTGCATGTGAGGGAAAGACGGCATAACGTCCTAAGAAGGTCTTGAATCGTGTACAAGGTCCAGCCCTTCTTAAGGTAGTAGTGGCGGAGGATTTCTTGATAACGGTTCTCGTCGATCTCTCCAGTGATATAGTCCTCGATCAACTCGACCGTCTTTGGCCAGAAGGAAGCGGGATCATTTTCGTCGAAGTAGGTGATCTCGTTCACAGCAATACCAAGCTCTTTGGCAGGCTTCTTGCTCTTCGATCGGATGATTTCTTGTGACACGCTGTCTCTGCTATCTTTAACATCTTTGAGACGTTTGTATAGTGTCTGAAAGACGGTAAAGAAGACGTAGATGGTCTGGTTGCAAAAGAAATTGTACCACGGGCGAGGGAAGAAGCCATCAGCTTTTAGCTCGCCGTCGGCATCCAGCAGCGAATTATCACCCTTCACAACTGTTGCTCGCGGTACAATGGGTAGCCATCGCTCGTTCGACTGCTCAGTCGAGATGTGATCATCGGCAGCATCTGCCATTTCCTCTTCATTCGCAGAGCCAGCATCCGGCGTCGTCTCCTTGCTACCAGAGGCTGCACTATCCTCCTTCTGGTGCCTAGTCTTAACACCATTGCGACCAGGATCCAACACACCGCGAAGCAAGTCGGATTTTTTCCCATTTCGTCGAGAACGACCGTTGGTTAATTCTGCCGGGAGCTGTTCCTCAGCATCTTCTTCACCAGACTCGCGGTCAATGTCATGGAGTCGGTCCTGGACCTTCTCTTCTGGCAATTCAAAGAATTGCGGGATAAAGAACTCGAAGAAATCGACAATGCGCTCCTTCTCGGTAGCACTGTGGTGACCGTTGTTCGTACCATAGAGAACCATGAAACGTAGCAAATCAAGGATGACCTCACGATCACTGAGCTCGTGAGAAAACTGGTGTCGCGGGACGGTATTTTTCGAGCTGCGTAGACGTCGCTGTTCTTCATGCTTCGTCTTGATGACATCCACGAGGTGCTTAGCAGAGAGGTTTCGCTTGTCGTTTTGCTTCACTTGGATGCCCATGTGGTCAAGACTCTTCAGATGCATGATCTCAGTCTGCGCTTGCCACACCTTCTCCCACTCTCGCTGTGTGAATCGCCATTCTTCGTCTTTCTGCTTAAGTCGCGCAAGTACGACGGGAACAACAGCGAAGGGATCTGAGAACATGTCGCTCACAACATCAAGCCCCTTCTCATTGCCATAGATCTTCTTGAGAACACGCTTAAAGATCGAAGTGCTGGAACCTCCAAGCCCTGCTGGCATCTGGAACGTCTCCCGCTCTTGGGGAGTCAGATTTAGCATCTGCTGAGCGATCGGCTCTAATAGCTGTATGCATTTGACATTGGCTTCGATGTTGAAATCGTAATCGTGTCGTTCTTCTTCAATTCGATGGAGACCCTCCTCGAAGGCATTCTTACGATGGGCTACAAATCCAGAGTCTTCGGATGCCCAGGTGGGATGGGATGCCCATTCATCGTTGAGAACAGCGTTGCACATCTCGTCACGGCCGCCGCAAGGCTTTAGCTTCTCCTATGAAGAAATTATCGTTAGCAGATAGTCTAACCTCTTGAAAAGAAAACATTACTCACCCTACGAGGCAATAGCCGGTAGCTCGGACCAATTGCACGACAGTTACTCAGCGACACCTTCTCTGTTGGGGGTCTGGGTCGATTCTCAATTATCTCATCAACGCCCTCGTAGCCTACAAAGGCTTTGAACCAGCTCATTAGCTCGCCGTTGCCGCCAATAAATTGACTGGCTTTGTGAACAAGATCGTTAGTGTCGATCAGACTCTGTGAGTACATGTTGCACAGCTTTAAAAACTCGTTCATCGTCGACCGGTTTCCGATGTATTTCTTAACTTTTTCGAAAAAACCCAACTCATCAGCAGTTGCATTAGCCGAGGATGTAGGAGGTAGCGGTTCAGGGAGGATCGGAGTGAGCGTGGGCTCGATGGAGGGCACGTCTGCAGGTAGAGGCTTGTGGTTGAGCTTCGGACGCTTGCTCACCGGGCCTACTCCAGGAATTGAACGAGATCCCGGAGCTGGGCTATCGGCCATCGCGGGCGCAGGAGCAGGTAGCTGTTTTTCGGTGCGAGGGCGTTTTCGATTATCCTTGCTCGCACTGGCAGGAGGAGCAAAGGCGCCGACTGGAGGCATCTTTTGTCCGTCCCTGACACTATGACCAGGTTGTGGCGTGGTTTGAGTTAAACCAGCGGTCATAGCAAAGACGTCTTCAGGTTTGGGGCCGTTGCCCTTGTTCGAAGCCGCAGATTCGGGTAGAAATTGCTTGAAATCTTCTAATAGATCAGGCGCAGTGTTGAATAGAGTCGTGACTTGCGCATAGACGTCCTGGATCGGTTTCTGCTCGCGTTGGTACGTTTGGAGGATCTCGAGAAATTGTTTGTAAATTTCAGGTTTATCCTGAAAACGGTTCTGTGAGCATAGGTCAGTTGATTTTTCTAAAGGTTATCTATGCTTGCTACTTTTTTATTGTAGAAATTATTCGATAATTTTGTGGGGGCGGGAAGTTGTAGGAGGGGAGGTGGTCAATGTATTTCTCAAGTTTTTCTCACCTTAATTTTATTCACGTAACTTATAGCGTGATTGAATTCGACCGGACCACGTTTCTCCATGTTTGCTTGTTGATTACCGTTGCTTGGCCCCCCTTGAGAGCCGCCTGGAGTTGGCGTGAGAGCGTTACGGGTTGCAGGCGCGTTGGGTGTAGTCGAATTCTGTACTTGTGATGTGCTACGATGTTGTTGTACAGCGGGAGCTGGTCCTTCGAAAGTTGAGTTCTGTGCTTGACCGGGACCAAACAAGCTCGGTCCATTCGTGACGGGTGCGCTGAAAGAAGCTTCCGGGCTTTCGATACTATGTTGCGGCTGCGGAGGTTGTTGCCAATTGTTATTGTTGTTGTTGGTGGCGGCGGTAGTGGTGGTGGTGTTGTTGTTATTGTTGTTGGAGGAACGGTGGTTGAAAAAGGGCCCATTCGCACCAGGCTGGCCGTGCGCATTGTCGCCTTGGTTCGCCCTACCCGTGATCGACTGAACTGTCGTCCCCATAGGTGTCGTCACTCGAATAGTGTTAGGATCGTTGCCCGCGCCGCACTCGATTCTATATCCAGGAGGGAGAAAGGTGTTAAAGCCTTGGATGAGATTAGGGTGGCCCGCAAAAAGCTCCGATACACGATTAATAACTCCTGGTGTGTCAATTCTACTCCTGGAGGTTAGTCTATGTATCATCCCACATTTACTTCGGCATGTAAACTGACGTTTGACTCTTGAAATCTTTCATAATATCAAGGAACTTGTTGTAGACATCTGGCTGGTCGGCAAATTGCACCTTGACTTGGTCTAGGTAACTCAGGGCATCCTGCGAAGACTACATATTAGTAAATAGTCAAAAGAATATTAGTATGTGTATACACTTGGCAGTCTCAGTATATCGAACCCTGTTGAGTGACCAGTAGTCTTGAGCCCATGCTTCAAGAAAAGCATTCAGGTTTATCAAAAAATCCATTATAGTATGAAGAAAAAGTCACTTTAACATATGAAAATAAACAAAATGAGTAATGTTTGATAGCATCCTAGTTGAAGAATCTATACCATATTTTGGGGATTTTCAAAGGGGCCAAATTTCAGACCGACTTTGACTTCTTTCGTATCAAGAATATACGAAAAGATGCCCAAAGGAAGGAACAAACTTAACAGGGAATGTTATATATATAAAGTAAAATGATAATTTACTTAGCAGCGGCAGTAACCACAGCTACCCGTCCTCCAAGGAAGGATATGGCGAAAACGGGGAAGGAAGTCAGAGCAACTCTACTCTTGAGTCCCAGTGTAATGGAAGATAACCAAACTTGCACATGGAACTTACATTAAGGATAGGTTGTTGTCCCTGAGGCATGCCACCAGCACTGCCACTAGGGATCGGATGCCCTCCGCCAGGTATGCCACCACCGCTGCCGCCAAATGGGATACTTTGAGAGCCACGGTTGCCATCCTGTTGTAGTGGTCCGCCAAATAGGTGCGCCACGGGTGCCGATGAGGCGGCAGGGCCCGAGTTCTGACCACCTATAGCTCCGATAGCTCCGAACATTTGATTCGAAGCATTCTGTACGTTATGTGGGAGAGATCGATTCGATTCGGCCTGTAATGGACCACCGAACGAGTTCACAGGGGCGCCGAGAGGGATAGGAGGACCCGAGCCGCCGTGAGTCGCAAGGAGACCCCCAGGGCTATGTATTGCGCCAGGGAGGCGCGAGGCTACGGGTTGGTGTATCTGAAGGGATGCAGTATTACTCTGGCGTGGGGTACCAGCTGGGAATTGTTCTCGCTGGAGCCGCTCGACCGACTCGCGGTCGCGGTGCGACATGTCCTCCGGATGCGAATTCATTTCTCTTCAGGAGCGCGGATCTAAAAGATATGGATATTAGTTAAGATGAACTTTGATATGGTGATTTGCGCGCGTCGATACGTGCGAAACCCAATGAAGCAATTCAGGAGATTGACGGTCGGGTCGAGTGTCTAGGTGCTGAGTCAAAGACTATCTACACGTATCTTTCCAACTAGCTAGGGGGGGGGAGGACAAAGATTTTATACATCGATTTAATGAAACAGATAAACATACTTCCTACATGGAACCAGTTCACGTACGGGAAACAGAAACTTAAGAGAGTGAATGATATGGACAAAGTGGTATTGGGAAAGGTCAAAAATAAAGCTGGGTGAGATCAAGCTGTCGCGGCTTGGGGGACTTTCCTCAGTGCGATCGGCGACGCGCGATAACAATCGGAAAAGCAAGCGACCCGCTTTATTTTATTAGACAATCACGTGTAGATAAGAAACTTACACAACTGCATTTAATCTTTGTTCTAAACTGAGTTTAGTGCCTCTCGTTTCTGGACGAGCATGACAACGAGAGTTCACACCTTGACGCCATTGGCTACAGTCATGCATAACACGTCATTGAAGCTGTTTTTTAAGAATACCGAATCCCGATAGCCGTAAGGTTGTGACCAACATCAGATAATCAGGACGAACACAACCCGACACATGAGTAAATCATGCCAATAACCTCAAATGTTAATACTCAGCCCATATGATATTACATTGTTTATCCTGTTTACCAAGCTTAGGATTTATCTCCGTATCCATGGACTTAGTGAGTATTAATCCACCAGAATCAATACATAGGTATGTATCGATTATGGTATCATGAAAATCTGAGTTCAATAATATGGGATAATCACTAGCTCCTAAATCGCAGGAATGGTTACTACTAGTAGGATAACAGTATATTAACCATACCGCCCCCAATCACGCTCATTATATAGACTATAATAGCGTCGGACGTAGGCGTAATTCTTCAAATTATACTCTACACTATTAAAAGGGGCGCGCCATTGATGAATTAAAACTTGATACTAGGTCATGAAAACCCAAACGCCGTGCCTGCAGGTGAGTCGCATCAACGTAATCACCCCAGCGCAGCCCGCATGCGCGGCTACAAACAATCTAGAAAACTCTCGTGCCCTATTCCCGACCCAAGACCTGTTGCGTAGGAAACAAACCTTGCCCCCTGAGCAAGTTGATCTCATGATGATATCCGTTTCCGGTAGACATTGATAGAAACACCATGCTTCCAATCTACCACCCATCCAAAAGTCGTTGATTAAATCATTAAGCATAGTTCCTCACCCCCTTCAAAATCCACAACTCGCCATTCCCAACCCTGCTAGCGACGCTATCAACCTCGATGCCATCAGGTTGTATCTGCAAACCACCAGTCAGCATTCCCACCCCCAACGCATCTCAAATTAAACTCACCACTTTAACACCGCCCTTCATCTCCCACCAAATCTCCCTGTCCCCCTCCAACAGCGTCCTCCCCTTGACGCCCTCCTCCCACGGAGACACCGGCACGACATGCGCCTCCACAAACCGCCTCAGGTTCCTCTGCGCGCGGTCCTGGCCGTCCTCGCCCTCGTACGCGCTGGCGCCCAGGCGGTAGTAGTCCTTTGGGTCCTCCCAGGGCTTGCGGGGCAGGGCCTCCACGGCGCTGTTGCGCGGGGCCAGCACCGTGCTGTTCTGCGCGCCGTCGTCGAGGCGCGTGCTTATCGCCGCGATGTCCCGCGTGAACCCCGCGAAGATGTTGATGCTGCGGTCGCGGCCCATGACGTCCGATATCAGCACGCCGCCTTGCTGTGGCGGTGGTGGTTTCGGCGCAGCGGGCTGCTCGTCGCTCGACGGCGGGACGACGGGGCCGAGGTCCATGAGGGGCTTTTGGTTCGGTGTGGGTTTTAGGTTTATTCCGTAGGGCAGGGCGACGAGGTGGGCGGTTGCTGTCGCTGCGAGGATTTGGGTGAGGTGGAGTGTTAAAAACTTCATCTTTGGGGGAGGAGGCTTGTGGTTGGCTTCTGGAGTTGTTGAAGGCGAAAATCGAGTCGCACCAGTCTCTGCGTAAGGTACCGATTTTAGCGGGGATCAGATGACATCACTGGTAAGACAAACAGGTGACACTTTCTGTTGCAGAGTTTCACAACATTTTTAACCTCTAAAAAGGTTATTTTTACTTATTAACCTTATGAATTAGGAATTCATGATCATAATAATGAGAATTAAGATTTGGTAAGATGCCACTAAATTATCAATAGAACAGATCGTTTCGAGGTTCCTGTATCTGGCTCTCTCTAGCGTGCCGCGAAATAATACTTTTCAACTCCGACGGAAGATATAGCGAGTTCAAAAGTCAAGAAGTAAAGGCAGCAAGGCCCAGTCACTGTAGCAAATACACCTGAAGAAGTGGTTGTATTAGGGTTAGTCAAAATCCATGCAGGAGAGGCTCAATAATCCGACTTGAGCAGGCTGTGCCGGTACTGCCACTGTTACAGTCGCATCGTTCAAGACGACATACATACGTATAAGGGACAGAGTAAATATATCATCACAATCTAGATGTACAACTATCAACTTTTTGGGGCTACACAAACATAAGCGTGGTATATTCAACGTCCCTTCATTGGCGGATCGTCGTAAGACTCACTGGTAGCGAAGATGTGAGTGATAGAGGAAGATGTCAGCCTGCTTCGCTGACCCCCTTGCTCGGCTGTCTGCGGCCAGGCCTTAGCCAAATTTGGCTCTTCTATCACCACGACTCTCTGGCCGGAGTTATCATATATCATATTGCAAGCACGGGATTTATAGAGAGGTCGATGTCTCATCCCTTTCGCCGAGTGAAACTGCAAACAAAGGTTTTATGTCGAAATGTGGCTTATTCACACCAAGACCCTAAAACTTGGAAAACATCACAAACCCGTTCAAAGGTTCTTACGCTATTTTATCACATACCTGGGGAGATGACGAAGTGTCTCTTTCCAGCAATTCTCCGACCTCGAGGGCGCGCGAAAAAAGCGCGGGTTTGCCAAGATCAAGCGGACATGCGAGTTAGCTTGGAACAAGCACCACTTGGAGTACGCCTGGGTAGACACCTGCTGCATAGACAAGACCAGCAGCGCCGAGCTGTCGGAGGCGATCAACTCGATGTTCAGATGGTACCAGGCGGCGGCTGTGTGTTTTTTCTACCTGGATGATATGATTCCAAATTCCATACCAGCTACTTACGGTCCGGAAAACATCGATAGGACGCGGCTGGAGGGATGCAAATGGTTTAATCAAGGCTGGACGCTTCAAGGACTACTCGCGCCAAGGGATGTCGAGTTCTACGATGTAGATTGGAATGAAGTCGGCACCAATGATTCATGGTTCATGTATCCTCTGTCCGAGATCACCGGGATCGTGGTTACCTTCTTAGAGCACGGCTCTCTGATATGGTCGGCGCCGGTCGCGACGCGGATGCGATGGGCCGCCGAGAGGAAAACCACACAACCGGAAGACATGGCCTATTGTCTACTCGGCATATTTGAGATCAACATGGCTTTACTGTACGGCGAGGGCAACAAGGCGTTCCTTCGACTTTAGGAGGAAATATGTAGGCATACCAACGACTTAACTCTTTTCGCGTGGACGGCGCAGGTAGGCTATCCTTCCTCTCTGCTCGACAAATATCGCGGAATCTTCGCTATCCACCCCTGCGAGTTCGCCAAGTTCCGCGGAATAGAGCGCCAGAGCGGTGGAGGTACTTTCCAGGGCGAGCTAGCCGTCACAAACAAAGGTGTCCGTTTTGACGACATCCAATTATATAAGACATTCTACGACGGCTTGGTCCTACTGCTGGACTGTGCCGGGCCAGACCCCGAAGACGTCATTCGTGATATTTCGTATGGCATCTCGCTTACTTTGACCTTAGATAGGTATGTACGCAGCGACCCGGTTGGGCTCGCTGTATTACCGGATTCCCGTGTCTCGGGTATATCGCCTCACCGCGTCTACGTCAAGAAGCAATTGCCGTTGCAATGGCCAGGTGGAAAACGGCCGCAGGACCAACACGCCGACGCGATGTTTTTCGAATTCCAAGGAGCAGCGGACGCTATAATCATGAATGCGATACCGCAGGCGTCGTTTGACTATAATGCGTCCGCCTTCCTAACTGGGGGCAAAGCTTCTTTGGTTATCTACGACTCCAGATTAGCGGCATCGAGGTTATGATAATCTGTTGGTTGAGATCTTTGGATAATTCCTCACATGTGCCGCTAGAAAGCAAGTATAGCTTTGCAGTCGAAGGTGATGACGGCTGGGATAGGTTGAAAATAATGCGCCTTGAGAGCCAGATCACCAATTGCGTGGTCTAGGAGGGGATAATTTCATCCTTGTTACCGAAACCTAAGCTATCTCGCTCACATGATAGGATGGTTACTCCTCTCGGATCTACGGGCTTAGACATGGTCTTAGAGATCACCCAAAATTCTAAGCGCCATCAACTCGGAGTCACCTTTCTGGAGTCGACAAAGAAAGTGCCGGATGACGGCACTAGCAGTAGTTTTGACCTCAGCTGCCTATCGCCTCACCTTCCTTTCATTTCCACCAGGAAGCCAACAACGGGTCGGCGTGGAGCATTTTCAGTCAGCCTGACATGAATGAATCACACCGCCCCTCTTTCTTTTTCTTTTTCACCCGTCTTTTATTTTCCGAACAAACCAGAGGTCGGTACCGGAGGATGGGTCCGATTTGACTGGGAGGTAAACGAGGTAAACAAGGTGACAGTATTTGATCATGGCTTTAGGAGCTGGGTGCGGTACCGTATATCACGCATCTTTCAGCTGCGGAAAGCAAATGCGGAAAGCAAAATGTCGTTTTCTTATTGTTCGTGCCTGACGCGGGTATGTGGCGACCCTCCATTCGCCGCTTCTTATATCGTCACATATCATCACCCAGCGTCGCAATGAATCTACATGATTATTATTCCCCTCCTCCCCCATCCCGAGTATTGAGGCACTCGTCCCCGAACTTAAGCTTCTTACTTTGTCTCACCTTCTTGGCTACTGTTCATCTCCTCCAAAATACCCGTCGATCACCATGTCCGTCACCGCTTTGCAGCTGGTTGCGACCATAAGAAGCTGGGCCAAGTGTGTCAACGAGAAGAAATGGGACGACTTGCCCAAGTATATGCACTCGACATATAACCAGAATGGGTTCGATTACACACCCAAGACATGGGCAGAACACATTAGAGAGCATGTGGCTCCTCAAATCGGAGGTGATGTTCGTATCAACGAGGACAGCATCATGGTTGACGAGACTGCGCAATGCGTCGCCTTCTCTCTCTGGCTCAAATTTAAACCCGAGGTGCCTCTTTTTGGCTACCAGCCCAAGGGCCGAGACGTCTTGCTCATTGAACACGGCTTCATCTGGTTTGTCGACGGCAAACTGTCAAAAGGCCTATTCCTGATAAACAACGACGACATGCGCAAGCAGCTCGCAAATCCCAGCACCGAGTTTGCGCCTAGCTTGATCAGCGAATATCCCGTCCCCAGAGTGGAATCGCCGCTGTCCCGTGAACAGCTCGAGAAGGTCTACAGAGCCTATGTAGAGATATTCAACTCGCGCCGAACGGAGACGGATTACGCCAAGTACGTCCACCAGCCTGAGAGGATGCTCAACAACAAAGCCCTGGCACGCCGCGTAATGGACGACGCATTAGCCGCCATTCCGGACCTTCATGTCCAGATCCATACGCTGATCGCGGACGAGAAATTGCAGCGGGTGGCAGTGTGGCTGAAGTTCACAGGTACCCCAATCAAAGAGTACGCCGGACTAGTGGCCGATGGCCGCGCCGTCCAATTCACTGAGCATGCCACCTATCAATTCGTAGATGGCAAGATCCAGCGAATATGGGGTGTGATGGATTTGGACGAAGCGAGGCAGCAGCAGCAACCGTCAGCGATGCCGCAAGTCGTACCGGTGATTTGAAAGTGGGTTTTCCTGCAGGTTGGAGGTTGCAGGTTGCAGCACAGGGCGAAATATTGATTGATACCTAAGACATGGTGAAGCAATTCAGACGGAAATTTTAGTCATAATACCCAATCTAGAAAGATTGGGATATACGACGACGAGAACAGGAATATTACTACCTACATTAATTACGAGTATTTCATAGGTTGGAGGATCCGAAGGTTGATGGTTGGAGGGTTGACGGCTGGTTGGTTGGTGGTTGAAATTAATTATCATTCTTGTACCATAGCCGTCGCAAAGCCGCATTAGCTTATGACGCGGCTACATTTTAGTATCCCTTATTACTTTAGATGGCGTTTACCCAATGATTCCAATCCCGCAATTCAATTTGGATGGTCTTCTTCTTATTTTTCACATGTCAAATCCTGCGTCTCAACTATCAGTGACTATTTGTTAGAGATTGTCATAGGTAAATTCTCGACTTGAAGGAGCTAACTAACTACATAGATCAGCTGCCACGCGACCAGACCGACTTGGGTTAATTCTGGTAATTGCGTATCATCTGACAGGCGAGAATGCTTTTGTGGGGGAAGACCGCCGGTTTCGTTCTTTTTCTTAGTGCAGGATCACATGCATCCGTATTTGGTCAGGCTACTCGTACGAGAAATATCTGTCAAATGCTTGCTTACACACTTCCCATCCGAGTACCGCTTACTTGTCGCAAGGATTAAACGTTCCTGACAATCCAAGTTCAAGCAACCCCGTGTGATTTCCGCTCATACTAGTCTCTTAGTACAAAGTTTTAAAAAGTCTAGCTCGTGACTGTGGGGAAGAAGGTTTAGGGCCGTTGATTTTGCCCCCTTTTCTTCTAAACCGTCCTGACCGTCCCATTTTTAGTGCTGGAAAATGCGGAGGAATGAGTGACACAAGAGAGCCTCGGCATTCTGGTTAATTTGCACCCGGGCAACTCGGTGTACATATGTACATTTTGTTGGGCCTTCCAGAATCCAAGTGACATCACTTCCTCGGCCGAACATACTGCGAAAGACTTGTACCTTTTGTTCCCGTCCACAAATCTAAAGAGACATCTTGATCAGGGTTATCCTCAGTGCTAAACCTATGCGGTATACATACATAAACTACTGTATAATATATGAATCATCTTGATGTTGTCAATTCTTCAAAACCCATCCATCATGGACTTAGATGAGGCAAAATGGCAAACCCGATCCTACTAAATTAGAGGTTAATTGGTCAAGTATCTCTACACATACAATAGCAGCCCTGGTACTTCGCACTATCCGGGGATACAAAATACTAAGTTACCCAGCCCCGATCCACTAAAAAGAACTCGACCTCGGCTCACCCTGTGCACGAATCAGCGCGTCAGTAATTCAAAGTCCAGGGAAGCTCGACTCGGCCCAGGAAGGTCAGCTAAAAGACACTTTTATTAGCAACTGGGAAATATCAAGCCCCGGCATTCCTTTCGCATTTTCTCCATCTAAAAGACTTTCGAGCTTCTTCGCATCTTCTTTCTTTCTTTCTTCTTTCTTAACTCAATTCTTCTACATCTATTCCCCTTAGCAGCCTGTAGGAGTACTGTAAATATATACATCACACATCAATCAAAATGGCTCCGAGCGTAATCGTCGTTGGTGGTGGCTGTAAGTCAATTGCCTTCTCCCCGCTCGATGACAACGTCATCCGTTCGCAACACAGAACTGACAATCACATGCAGTATCCGGCCTGAGTGCTGCGCATACAATTTACATTGCTGGCGGCAATGTAGTTGTTCTTGACAAGCAAGGTGAGAACTGAGATAATAATTCACATGCGATAGATCGAACTTAGAAGATTAATCATACTCTTTCAGGTTTCTTTGGAGGAAACTCGACCAAAGCTACCTCTGGTATCAACGGTGCCTTAACGCGAACACAGGTCGATAACAACATTAAGGATAGCGTGAAGCAGTTTTACGATGATACACTTAAGTCCGCGCGAGACAAGGCTAGGCCAGACCTCATCAAGGTCTTAACCTACAAATCTGCAGCCGCCGTTGAGTGGTTACAAGATGTCTTCAACCTGGACTTGACTCTGGTTTCTCGGCTCGGGTATGTCGGAAAATTTCAATGATTTATGTACTTGGTTGTGCTAATTATTTCTACAGTGGACACTCCCAGCCCAGAACACACAGAGGACACGATGCCAAGTTCCCTGGTATGGCTATCACATATGCATTGATGCAGAGATTAGAGGAGCTGGCCGAGAATGAACCCGAACGAGTCCAAATTATCAAGAAGGCTCGCGTCACGAGTTTAAACAAGGAGGGCAATAAGGTTACTGGTGTCACATACGAGTCCAACGGCGAGAGCAGTACCCTCGATGGCCCCGTTGTTTTGGCTACTGGTGGTTATGCTGCGGATTTCACCGAAGACTCGTTGTTAAAGCAGCACAGACCCGACACTTACGGTCTTGCTACGACCAACGGCTCGCATGCCACCGGTGATGGCCAGAAGATGGTCATGGCCATTGGAGGAAATGGTATCGATATGGACAAGGTTCAGGTCCACCCCACAGGTCTTGTCGATCCCAAGGATCCCGGTTCGAAGTGGAAGTTCTTGGCTGCCGAGGCGCTACGTGGCGAGGGTGGTCTCCTACTCAACGCCGACGGCGACAGATTCTGCGATGAGCTCGGCCACAGAGATTACGTCTCAGGTATGATGTGGAAGGAGAAGGATAATGGCAAGTTCCCTATCCGGCTCATCCTCAACTCCAAGGCCTCCAACACCTTGGACTTCCACACTCGCCACTACTCCGGCCGTGGCTTGATGAAGAAGATGACCGGCAAGGAGCTCGCTAAGGAGATTGGCTGCACTCCCGACCATCTCCAAAAGACGTTCACCACCTACAATGCCATCGCCGACGGCAAGCAGAAGGACCCGTGGGGTAAGAAGTTCTTCCACAATGGGCCTCTAGACATCAACGATGACTTCCATGTCTCGCTGATGGAGCCCGTTCTTCATTTCACCATGGGTGGTATCGAAATCAACGACAAGGCCCAGGTCTTGAACAAAGACCAGAAGCCTTTCGAGGGTCTCTTCGCATGTGGTGAATTGGCCGGTGGTGTCCACGGTGCAAACCGACTTGGTGGCTCATCACTTCTGGGCTGTGTCGTATACGGTCGTGTTGCTGGTGACACGGCAAGCAACTACCTATTCCAGCAAGCACTCTCAGGTGCCGCCGCCGGAGGAGCCGCTCAACGTCTCGGCCAAATCTCTCTACATATCGATCCGTCTCAGCCGGGCAAGATATCTGTCGAGTGGGGAAGCGGTGCTTCCAGCTCATCATCGGCAGTCGTCGGCCAACAGACGAGCGCTACGGGGCCTACCCCAACCGCCGAAGGGGGTAAGTCATCCCAGCCAGCAGCGAAGCCGCAGAGCGCTAAGAAGTTCGAGATTCCCGATAAGGAGTTCTCAATCGAGGAGGTCGCCAAGCACAACAAGAAGGAGGACCTCTGGGTGGTGGTCAAGGGCGTCGTGATGGACCTGACGAACTGGCTCGAGGAGCACCCCGGCGGGCCCCAGGCCATCATGAACTTCATGGGCCGGGACGCGACGGAGGAGTTCGAGATGCTACACGACGACGAGGTCATCCCCAAGTACGCCCCCCAGCAGGTAATAGGACGCGTCAAGGGTCAAGAGGTCACACTTGAGATCTAAGAATCAACTGCTATCGAAATGTTGCTTTATTGATCGGGCGGCGCTCCGGGAATGGTTGTTACAATTACTGAATATTCTTTCCGTTTTTTTATTTATTTCTCTCTTTGCGTGTGATGGCACGCGAGAGGGACGAGCAAAATTATCTAGGCGTGGCGCATCTCTTGTTGCATTACACTACCGTGTGGGCTGTATTGATACGTATCTACGATTATTTTGGATGTGTTGCTGCATTTTATGAATATATTACTTTGAATCTACGTTTCTGGCCTTCGTGTCTTGGCGACTTGGCTGGCGGGTTCTGCCCTGGCTTGTTCTTGACCTAGCTCGTTATATATCCAGCATCCCGGAACCCGTCGGGAAGGATGGCAGCCCTTTATGCAAGGCGGATGCTTCCGTCGCGGCCCGAGCGGACCGCTTGCAGTCGGGTAAATGTCGAGCTTGGTCTAGATACCGAGCCGCGGTCGCGGTTTGGATTAGGTTAGGAGTCTTGCACGCGGTATCCGGCGGCGGGCTGCCTCTGAGCCTTTTATATTCGTTGGTGGTATGTGTTGCGTTATATTGTGATAGGTTGTTATGGCTCTTGGTTTCACTTAAAGAACGACTACTGCGCTTCGAGGAAGCTTCTTTAGTAATACAAATCTTTTCATATTGAAGCTCGCCGTGCTTGTCCACTTTAACGTTATTGGACTAGGGTGGCTTACTCGAATTATAATTCTTGGAGCTTTACTCTAGGTATCGTAATATACCTACATATAGGCGGTATTCCGTTGCTTGCCTGTATAGGTACTAATTCTTGACTGTCCTCCTAAGAACTCCCAAAAAGTCCATATCCTAAAGTGTTGAACTATTGAGACGAACCCTGGCCGGACTAAATTTTCAACGGATCAGATGGACAAGACCTCTAGTGGCTATATTTTATGAACTACGACAGCCTTTATACCATCGGTGTACGGTTGCTCTCGGCTACTTTTGACATAATCGGAGGCTATTCTCTCTGTAAGGCGTTAAGAGGGACTGGTAGTGGGGAATGATATATCAATCTTTCGAAAGACTGTTATGCCCAGTGAACTTAGGTATCAGAGTCTTGGAAACGCTCGTATACATTTTCTGTATAGATCAAGCTTCCGGCAAGGACATTCTTGGCTGATAAAGTCTTCATACGGATGGCTCAGACCCGTACACTTAGCTGCCAGGTCGGTATGGGACACCCCTTATTATCACTAAAACTTGCCAACTTGACCTTAAGATTGAAAACTAGATTCGCTCATGAAATGTTCCTTTAAATGAGTTATGTTATTGGCTTGAATATATCCATGAGATGTATCAGTTTGCATTTTTATGGTGCTGTGAAGTGAGCTGAAGTATCAATTTGTACCTTTAAGCGGATAACAAAATTTGGAGGAAATTCATGAATTATATCCAACTTCACAGAGATATATTGCCTGCAATTAAACCCTAAAAATTAAAACAACTACATGGAATTATAGCCGGTCCAAAGTTCTATAGATTTCATATAACTATTACATTGAAAAACCGTTGCCGGTGGTTAAAATTGTTTGCCAAAAGGGTGAGTCAATGTGTAAAAAATCAACGGCTCGTTGGCGCATGTTTTTGCATATAGGTACATGGTAGTACATCATATAAATGATCTCACCAACCCCAGGCCTCCCTCCATAACGGACAAATTTCTCGCCCTGGTTAATAACGAGGGATTAGCAATAGATGTTCACTGCTAATATGCAAGGACCGTTTTCTAGCAGCGCCTCGAAATCTTGCCCCTAATTCAACACAGCCCGCCATCCCTTCCGTCCCACATACCCCTTCACGCCCCCATCCCGCAGCACCTCCGCGCCGCTCCGTCCCGTCACCACACTCCTCTCGACCTCGACCCCTCGGACGTAAAACGGGAACCTAAGCCTTTCCTTCTCCCCTTCCTCACCAACGGGCCCCCTCCCAAGCTCCCAGACCGTCCGCCCGCGCCGCCTCGCGAACCCGCACGCCTCCCGGTCCAGCGAGAGGTACCACCGCCGCTGGTGCACGCTGCCGACGGAGTTCTTCGCGCCGGCGTACGCGTTCGTGCGGCGCACCTCCGCGTCTGCTAGCTTTAATTAAATGTTTGCTCTGGTCACAAACTCCATTTTTAAGTCATGGTGGATGAATTAAACGTTATGATTATTACCAATAGAATGGATGATGACATACAATAAATACAATTACACCGAGAGGCTTTGAAGCCTGAACTACTTCATCAGGTTCTTTTGCGAGAGTGGAAATGCACCTAGTTCTGCAGCGACTTTATTCTGCCGTAAGGTAACACAGCGCACTGTTACAAAGAACGTTACCGCGCTGCAGACTGCCGAGGAGCGTCATATCCGTTTGGTGTGCATATTGTAGCTACAATGACCCCTTTCCTCGGCTCCCCCACATGACACGAAGCCAGTGTCTATAATTTTTAGAATCACAAGCCTGAGAAGTGATGTCAGTTACAAGATAAGTGATGTTCAATTTCAGCGCGAATAAAGATTAGGAACAACTCAAGGAGGCAAATCAAGCAAATGGTGCAACCTACATATAGGACCGCTCGACTTAGGGCTTACGAGGCCTCTCACATCATCATCGTCACAAGTTTGTGTAATCTAGTAACGTCGGAATATATTTTCAAGGGGAGGGAGAGAGAAAATATATTTCAACAGAATTGAGCCGATTCGCTAACCAGACTATGATAAAGCACTGGCCTGTACAGTCGCTGTTTTCCAGCTACATCTACAATATTAATATAAGGTTGTATTCTTTATATAACTGTTTTCTGTTGACTTGACAACTCGCTGACTCTTTAAGCCACATCCATCGTCGAAGTTCGCAGTTTATTTTCCCTACGGTTCTTGAATAACATACGTATAATCGGTGTTCCTTCACCATAGGATCCATTCAGGATGATGAAGAACCAACCTCCAATCGTGAATTGCAGTTGCGTTACGGTTGCTATTACCCTACGAACTGAAGGGCTAGGTCGTGTCGACCAAATGCTAATTTTTCATTGCAGTGGCCTGTTCACATATCCCCGGGATGGCTCCAGGACACCTCGAGAGAGGTTGCCATATTTATGTAGTCTTAACAGGAACTGGTTCTATAACTTGGAAAAGAGGACCCAGGAGATACAGGGCTTCAGGGTATGGTGATTGAGGAAGGCCAGTTGAATAGGGGGTACAATTGATATATTCGGGAATATATATATTGTATGCGGGATCAGGGCACTGGATTTGGCCAGTGTTCATGAATAAATGATTACAGAAAGAAAATCAATTAGATCAAAATGATAACCAAGATTTTAATAACACTTGAAAAAATATTAGGGCCCCTCCGTAACCCGTCTCCTCGGTAAAGATTCGTGGAGTAAAACAAGGATAAATCCAAGGCGGTTCTGAGCTTGTGGGCCACGGGTGGCAGCATATAGCCATGACAGGAGGTGGAACAGCGCCCAAAGATATCATGGATGTATATTTTCGTCTTTACTCGCCAATACATGGGTACCTAGTACTCGGTGTTTATACCCCAGGTATATCTACCTAGAAATGCTTAATTAGCCACGATGACCCAACAGACGGGACAGTCGAGGTAGGCTAGGCACCTAAATATTTAGGTAGTCGTTTAGTTTAATAGTTTTATGTATCATCAGATATATTCCATGGATATCTAGGTACCTATTTAAGTACCTACCTAGGTATTCACTTACCTGCCTTAGTATGTTAACGGAAGCAGCGTTGAGTTTTGAGGCTTAAGGTAAGTTTGCTAATATTGATTCAGACGCCGAAGCCAAGTAAATCAGTAAAAGGATAGAACATAGTGTGTAAATTTCCTAGACATTCGTTTCATTGCAGATAGGTACTGGCTAGGTTTAGCTGAGTGACTCTGAGTGATCCTGTTATGTTAAGGCAGATGAACTTGCCCCTTTTTTGCAGACATCGTACACGAGGTAGGTACAGCAACAATTTCATGTTTTTTACCGCACGAGAAACTCGAATTAACTTTGTAGTTATTAGCCTCAAGTGATTAATGGATATCTAAATGTTCATACAGCAGTATTCGCTTGTCAGACCAGGAAACTCGGATAGCCGCAGTGGCTGGATGACAAAGGCCACACTCTGCTGCCTGTCTGTGCATGCATCTGATAATTGATGCGCGAAAAATGTCGAGGCTGTTTGTTAGGATTTAAGTAGTTAAATCTAGTAGCACAGATCTTCCGTATGTAGCGATGTAATGCATATTTAAACCCCGCGATTTCCATGTACTTTAATCGTGACTTCCAAGGTTGATGACTGTTTGGTGGGCTACGACTTGATTGTAGATTCCATTAGTTGTCGCGCCTTCCCTCCTTTTCTCTGCCCCTCCCCCCTTGTACACATTCGCACCTTCCCTCACAACCTCATAAACACAGGCAACAAGCTTGGTTCACTCTGTCTCCCAGCAACGCCGCAGCTTCCTCTGCGCACGCTACCAATTATTATTTAATCGTGCTAAATTTTTTTTCCCTTTCCTCTCTTCTTCACAATGGACCTTCAAGACTCATCTCACCACAACTCTTCCCACCACAATTCTTCCCACCACAATTCTTCCCACCATAATTCTTCCCACCACAACTCTTCCAACTCATCTGACGACGAAGACGACACCATGGGTCGTAACAACAATAACCGAGGACGTGCTATCAAGCAGTATGAAGCTGACCTGACTGCCGTCCTTGCTCCTAACCAAAAAGTTCAATACACTGAACTCATTTCCAATATTGCGGATGGAATGGTGAAGCAGGCACGTAGCAACTTGGAAAATATCACACCTAGCTACGTCGCCGATGGCCAAGGCATCAACCCACCCAGGGCAAAGTGCCTTATCATCCCTAACCCTCGCAGCGACAAGTACCGTCATTGGTATGACCCGAACGCGCCACCGCCTCAGATCTCTGAGACCCAGAATGACGACGTGGATTCTATTCACCAACCCGAGAGGCCAGTCGAGACACCGGATCACCTCTGGAATATCCCCAATTCCCCCGAAGAGCTTCAAGTTCTGTATCAAAAGACCGACACCGAGGTTTTGGTACAAAGCATGAGCGACTTGAAGGAAGACACTTCTAACTACATCAAGAAGTGGCAAGGCATGGTGGAGAAGCGCCTTAGGGATATCGTCGTCAAGAACGGTGGATTCAAGCCCAACGGTGGTAACCGGTACCCTCGCCGAGGTAATGGCCAACGAGGAGGTAGAGCCCAGAGGGGACGAGGTATGATGGCACGTGGGCCTTATAGTAAGTCCATCCTAGTTCCTTGCTTTTCTTTCGATGGTTATTTTAACCACCCCTTCTTTGGCATCAGTATTTCTGAACGAAACTAACTTCACGTCTTCGTAGCCGGGACTTCGATGCACAATCCCACCAATAGCCAGGGTGATGTTCTCACGCCCTACAATTCGGCTTCTACCCCTCTAAGGGAGTGTTCCAGGGAGCAACGTGGTTTGATCTTGCATGCTACGATGCTGATACTCCTTGGGATGGACCAATACTCTTTGCACTCGAGGATCCTACTTGTGCGAGTAGCTTCTTCGTTGGACATTCCTATGTCCTTCTTGTTACAGGAAGAGGTTCGAGTCTCCAAAGCTCTTTCGAAGATCATCCTGGGAATCCCCGCCGAGGAAATTGCCCAGAGACGAGCGGAAGAAGCCAAGACTTCCCGACGTTGGAGGCCAGGCATGGTCATCGCAGCTTCAAGCGGAAGCACTACCACGCTTTCGGCCCCTCTCGCTGAAGCTAAGATCGGTACTGTGTTTGGAGGCAATGGACTTAGTCCCGCAGCAGCAGCTGGGCTACTAGGAGGCATGAACGAAAGCACTGTCGCCGTTGGAACCTTGTTCGGTCTGTATGGAGCCCGACAAGGAAGCAAGACGATCGAGAGTCATCGAAAAGAGGTCTCAGATTTTGCCATGATGCCTATTCATCGAGCTGACAAGTCCGAGCTCGCGGACCCTAAGGACGTGCCTGCTGATGACCGCAGAATGCGAGTCACCATCGGAATCGCCGGCTTGTTCACCGGCCAAGACGACTTCACCGACACTTGGAAAGTTCTGGGCCCACAGAACGAGTCCTACGTCATGAAATGGGAGGTGGACGCTTTAAAGAAGATGGGCACTTCTCTTGAGACCACCATGCAGACTTTCACCTGGCATGAAGCAAAGAAGGAGATTAGTTCGGTAACCGGTAAGGATCCCGCCTTCATTCTAATTGTGCATATACTAATCTGTCTCGTAGCCTTCGACAGACTACGTCAAGCTTTCTGGCCGGTTGGCATGGTAAAGCTCAGCAAGGTGATCGAGAACCCTTGGTGCATCGGAATGGTCCGAGCAGAAAAGGCCGGCGCTGTCTTAGCCGACGTTCTCATGAATCGACTTTACGGCGAAAGACCTGTCACCCTGATAGGCTACGGCCTCGGCGCTCGCGTTATTTATGCCTGTCTAATGGTCTTGGCCGAGAAGCGAGCATTCGGAGTAATCGAGAACGTTGTCGTCATGGGCGCACCGTGCCCATCCGAGGTTCGAATCTGGGCGGCAATCCGAGCCATTGTTGCTGGCAGGATTGTCAACATCTACTCCAAGAACGACTACATGTTGGCTTTCCTTTACCGTAGTAGCAATTGGCTGTACGGTGTCGCTGGCTTGCAGAGCATTGAAGGTGTCCCTAATATCCAGAACTTGGACATTAGTGAGGTTGTTACCAACCACCTCCAATACGGTTATCTCGTTGGCAGCGTCCTCAAGAGAATCAACTGGGAAGACATCATCGACAGTGAGGTCGCCCTGCAGCAGAACAAGCTGAGCCAATTGATGCGTCTTGAGAAAGCGCTCGAAGAACAACGAGAGGCACGCAAAGAGTAGTCGTGAAGACAGGGATGCAGTGGAGGGGAAGGATGCCGTAGGGGCTACGGGCATGATATGATGTTTCTTTGAACCGCATGGCAAGGACTTTCTCTTAGGATTTGTTATCGAGGAGGAGATACCCATAGTTTTTTCGAGGTTTCGGCGACGGCATTGACTAGCCGGTCGACATTGTATCATAGGTTTTCCCTACATTTTAGGACGAAAGAGTCTGTAGGTTATCGATTCGCCCTACACAATGATGATTCTAAGCATAGTTCCTGGTATAGGAAGCAAAAGGGGGTAAATTAAAGGGGTGGAATAGCTTAGCCAGCACCCCCGATAGTCTTAGACGAATGCACTTACTCAGTCCAGAATACCCTATTATGGATTGCACATTAAACATGGCATATAACATTATGTCTTTTTTAAGTGTTCCGTGTTGCGACTGGCTTGTTCTGTCTGCGTTGGACCTGACGATCCAGTCCTGACAACGAAGTATCGCCCTGCTGTTTCACTAGCACCAGCAAGCACATCCCAACCCTCTGCCTCGGGATAAACCGTCTCTTTCTCTTCTCCTCCCATATCTTTCCTTGCTCTGTCTTCCTCCCTCTGCCGCCGTCGTGGTCGGCGTGCATGTCCCACTACATCCTCCTTCCCGAGAGCCTCTTTCAGTTGCTCCAAGCCGATGGTCTGCTCATGCATGCCCTGCGTAGTCTCGTCGCGGATAGCACACAGTGGTTCCACCCGGGTGGTATCAACCTCACGGATGGCGCGAACGAACTGGAGTTGTGATTCGAGCGTCGAAAGCATCTGGGACTCCTCTTCGACGGACTTGGGGGGGTGGGAGGGCGGATAGGCGGAGCAGATGGTGAAGCGTCTTGGGGGTGATCGTCGTTGTTTCTGAGCCGGGGGACGGCAGTAGGGAGCGGACGGACCAGCTGGGCTTCGCGAGAGTGATCTTCAGGTCCTGCGATGCTGAATTCGAGCTCGCGGATCGCACGCTCCGTGGCGGGGAGGGCTTCGCCTGCTTCGTCGGCGGGCGCGTCGTCGATTTCTAGGCCATCGTCGTCTTGGGCTGAATCCGAACTTGTCGCAGGCTCTGCCGCCTTGCCGTTGCCCCTTGCCGTCGCTCTTCCCCGCGATGAAGCACCTCGCGCCCGCCGTCTTGTTGGCGTAAGCGCGCTCTTGGCGCGGCCTGCTGCGTCTTCTTCCTTGGTCTGTCGGAGGTTCAGCGCGTAGTCGTGCGGCAGCCGTGTGCCGTTGAGCCGGATGTGGATCTTCCGGGTTTGGAAGGCATTGTGGAGCTTCTCTTGCTCTGTGAGCTGTCGCGACATGTCCTCTTCCTCCGACTGCGAGTTGGAATCTGCCCGGTTCCTGATCTCACGTGGCGGGAGGATGGTGTACGTCCCCGTATCCCAGATGAGGAGCGAGCCGATTTGAGGTTGAGGCAGTTTCTATAAGATGGTTCTGCGTGTGAGATTGGTGTTAGTGAAATGTTCGGGTGTATGCAGATGTTCATGTAGGTTTACCCATAGGCAGTGGATCCTCGTCTCGGTGGCGTTCCTATTCAGCCGCTGACTGTTCGGATCGCCTGGAAGACCGTACATGATAGCCCATGACGCGCTGCTCGTCTCGTTGATCTGAAGTCGGAGGTCGTAGTGCGTGCCCGCTATGGGGTGGTCATGCTGGTGTACGACAAAGTGTGCGCCGGCTGGACTGCCCGAGTTCGTCTCGTACAGTCTACGGTAACCGTCAATAGAGATCCTTGGTACACCCGTCGGAAAGTCCGAGAGCGTGGCCTTCGTCAGAAGACCGCTGAAGTAATTTAAATGGTCTTCGATCTGGACCTTACCTGCCTCGACCGCCGGCGCGCTTGGTTCTTGCTCTACTCTAGGTTCTTGATGGCGCGACTCGTCAGAGCTGCTGCTCTCATCACTGTTGTGCGTTTGATTGGAAACATCGAGACTCCATTCTAGATTCCTCTTCTTGATGAACGGATTACCAGTCAGCTTAGGACTTGCCCCCCGGTTCGCCGCCATTTCACCGAGGAGAAGACAAAGTTCGTTAAGGTTGGAGTTGTTATTTCCAGGCCAGATCAATGGAATCCTCTCGACATATCTAGCTCTCAGAACCCACGACGATTATTTCGTTGATTGCTTCTTTGTTTGATGTTGTAAAACAAGATGGTCTGATTGCCGCTTGATGCATTTCAGACAGCATTGACAAGACCGCTTGATAATTGGGTCGGATCCCGAGCCAGAACGAGGCCTATGGTCCTGATTATCTGATCTTTCCTAACCACAGGTAGTACATTACAGCGGTATTGATGATCGAAGCGATGAACGGCTCCAGCCCTAAGGCTTAAGCTATCTTGAAGGACAAACTGCTATTCACCACTACCACCGGCCCAGAGTTTATTAGTTGTGGGAAAATGTCAATAGGCACCTTGTTAATTGAGGGCAATATGCACTATGTCCAATTGTATCGAGGGTTACTGCGCTGTTTTGGCCCTTACCCGCAAGGTCACCTCAATCATGAGTAAGGGAGGGAGGACTTAACCAGGTGGCGCCTCGCTTTCGCACGGACCACATATACTGCCAAATTACCTAATCAGCTTAAATCAGGGGTAAAAGGGGTCAACTTTCTATTAGGTAAGCATGCTCTAAAGGACTCCAGGCCAAAGACCTGATTTAAGCTTATTGACTTGACCCCTGACATCATGCCACTGTCTCTTCGCATCCCTATGATAGGATTACATGTTCCTTCATAAATGACTACTATGCTGCTCATGTCGTTGATCCCATCAGGTCCTTTTGACAACAACCGTGGAATATCCCATTTGCGACATCGAGGAAACCTTCCCCTTCATTGTCCTTCTCCCAGTAATTTAGGCCGCAGCTTCTGGTGCGGACAAGCAGCGAATGTTGGCGGCCCCATCAGCGACGGCGTCAACGAAGCACTCGCGACAGGCGCACTGTTTGCAGAGGCTGTGATCGAGATCGACGCCAAATCTTAGGTGCTTCTCGAAGTGCTGGTATTGCCAGGCAAGTTATCACCAGGCCACGGTGTAAAAGGATAATTCTCTCTGGGGTCAGGATCTCCGTAAACTATGCTTCCAAATGTCTGGAATGTAACACTTCAAAACATCTCGGAGAAATTCTGGCAAAGTTGGGTGTCTTCGTCACATCTGTTATTCTGCATATTGTCGAAGAGGGTGATCCGCTTGATGATGCGTTCCATTTAATCTGCTCTTCGCATCTGGTATAATAGACCCTCTTGCTAAAGTGCGTGTCCGAAAGACGTGTTACGGTACACGATAGGACCGTGGTCTTGGTCGCTTGGCCATCGTACCTCCTAGAGTATTCATCGTATATGAGTTATAACAGATGGGCGAGGTAGCAACCCGTGTGCCGGGGCGGATCTGGAAGTCGACGACCAAGCGATTCTCTTGTGGCCGTGTTCGTCGTATAGGTCTTGTAGGGTAAAGTCTTCCAAGTTAGAGTGATATTCCATGAATGGATCGTGATAGAACCAGGAGATCTCATGAAAGCGTCTCGTATGCAGACTATATTGATCCCATAACCCCTGGTTTACCAGGTACCAGAAAACCAGATCGAAATCAAATCATCGAGGTCGTTCAAGTAAATTCCCTGATTATGAATTGAAGTCCAGGTGACAAAAGAAAGAAATAAGTAAATTCGCACGGCGATGCATTATGAAGAGCATTTTCTTTTCTGGCGATTTGTTTTTGGCTCCTTATGACCAGGTGAGAACGGGACCCGAATGCTGCGTTGGTATATGCCAAGTGACCCCTGGATTCAGGGGAAGGCGGAACTCGTCCCGCTGTTAGCATATCGGTAACCTTTCATTGTTGCGAGATTATAAACATATGTGTACTTACCTAGGTGGGCGATGTGCTGACTATTGGTTAGATGTCTGGTCAGGTAGGGGACAGACCTGGTAGGAGTTCAACCGATTAAATATATATACCTTTACGAGGAAGGGAGGACCAAAACAAAATGAACGAATTTATGTCTCTTACATGTATACAGCAATCCATAGCAGAGAGAATTAGAGCTCCTCGTGCAACAACATCGTAATCATCATTATAACTTGAAATTGACATAATGCCTGGTATTGAGGTATGGTTAGGCATAAGACTTGTTTGTCCCAAAAAGTTGGGGGAGAATGAGAGATGAAAATGGAAAAGGGAAGAGGCGTAGAGAGAAATATATAGAAAGCGTAAGACTATACGTTGGTCGAGAGTAGAAAGAGTTAGGAGTATTTAAGCGGCAGAGAGAGCGTATTTAAACTGACATAGGAGCGGAGATAGGGACGTATATACAGAGTTCAATATTGAGGTATATTGAGCGGTAAACAGAACTCAAACTGACAAAGGCGAGGGGATATGAGAAAACATAGGAAAGGCACGGGAGATAAATTCTCTCAAAATGACTCTTCTTGATGTCAGTTTTCTCTTGTGACATAATCTTATGACAGCATTCCACCTTTCATGGCACTTTCACAAACTCTCAACTCGCATTCCATAGAGTAAGGGATATCGTACTTTCTTCAATGTTGGTATCCTTCAAACCGGGAACACCGATATCTTGATGTCATAGCAATAATGCCGACATAGAAATTCAAAACCACAGTTTTCAGACTTTTATACGATGCTGGTAGGGCACTTGAGTTCACTATTGAATCTCTTTATCAGGACATCGGCAGTTTCGGGTGTAAATGCAAATGTGAACGAAAGCAATTTCTTTTCAATTGAGGGTATCTTTGTATAACATGCCTTTTTATATCGAACGCCGTCACCATATGCAAGTCCATTTCAACACCTCCCTTTTGTTCTACCGAGGCTGAGGTTGGGCCTCAACTTCCTTTCTCCTCAGCGCAGCCTTGAGTTTCTTGGCTTGTCTCTTACTCATAGGTTGCTCACCTCCCTCACCTCCCCCAGCAGTCTCATCTTGCCCATTTTTCCTTTTCTTGTTATCTTTAGCTGCCGTATCTTTTCCTTTCCCATTGTCATCCCCGTCCTTCTCATTTTCCCTCTTTTCATGCTCCGCAACGTTAACAATATCAATCACTCCCCTAAACCCGCTCCTCTTGATCCCCTCATTCACAACGACACCTCTTGAATTCGTGCCTAGGGCCTCTAGCCCCTTCTCCGTAGGTAACCCCCAGACCGCCAGCAGATTCACCACATCAGCCGGTGCTCGTAGTCCCAGCACATCGCTCGCCTCGCTGCTGACAATCAAACCCCGCCCCCTCGTCGCGCGTACGAGCTGTGCCACATTACCTATGAAACTAGCTCTCGCGCGAGCATCCGCGCCGGGGGCCAGAGCGCGTCCGTAACAGATCTCGAAGCGCAGGCCGCGGTTGATGGCGGCCATGCATGGCTTCGGCCTCAAGTAGAACGGCAAGCGCACGGATAGGTCTAGGGAGATGATGGAGACCTCGGTCGAGCTGACGGTGAGACAGGCCGCCTGGAACGCCTTCTCCGTCTGCGGGCGTAGCGCGAGGATGTCGTAGGCCTGTGCAGCCTTCGGGAGCTGCGGGTTCTGGGAGGGATCCGTAAGGTTGACTGTCAGGCGTCGGAGGACGGTGGGGAAGCGCTGCTGCTGGTTGCGGGGTTCGTTCTGGGGAGATGGGTTGGATGGGAGGAATTTAGGGATCGGATTGGAGATTTGCGATGGCAGAGGCGCGTCAAGGGCATGGTTCAGGGCGACCACATTGTAGCCTAGCTGTGAGCTGAATCGTAGTGTGCGCTCGAGCTCGGCGGCGCTGGTCGATGACGACCACGCGATGTTGAGATCGTAGAGCATTTTGTCTTGGGGCGCGTAATCATCGTTGGCTTTTTATGTATCTGTAGTTAAAGAACATACTCTGAACTAGAGAGTATTTAAGAAGGTAAATTTATCACTTTTAAGGTTGAAAATTTTATGTCATTAATACCTATAAATTGAGGTCTTGAATTACCTCCGGTAGCTTGCATTTACGTAATCAATTTAGTAAGTGCATTTTGTGAAGTTATCGAGGCATACTACGTTCTGTCCTCGTTAAGTACAAAAGTCTGGAGTAAATCGGAAGAATTACATAAGCTACTGTCGCATCCACAGTATTGTTTGTGCATAGGCACACTGTGGGCCTATGTATTCTGGACTTTATGCTATTTGTGGCATAATCAAAAGTCTAAGTC